>QNGE01003728.1:0-53118 GCA_008508345.1 Paragonimus westermani | reverse complement strand
ACTTGGACGCAACAGACACCAAACTGATGCCTCTGTGGTTGTCACATAGACTTCGGGACCCCTTTTTGAAAACGGGAATGACTGTTGATAAGCACCAATCACGAGATACCTCTTCAGTCTCCCAGAACGTCTGGAGAAGTTTTGTCAGTTCTGATAGCAACCTCACTCCACCATCCTTGGAAAGAGAAGGAGAGAGGAGGTCTGGTTCAGGAGCCTTATTACGCTTCATTAACTTGAGCTCCAGAAGCACTTCTGATTCCAACGGAGGGCCGTCTGGAATGCAATAGCTGACCAATCGAGTCCCGTCGTCCACATGATCTGGTTGAGGCCAACTGAACTGCTCTTCAAAATGTTCAGCGCACCTGTCAAGCCGGCGCGAGTGGCTGATGATAAGTGAACCATCTTCTTTACATATGGTCTCACTTACACCGACTTGACGGTCAGTGCAACCACGGATCAGGGAAAAAAGCCTTCTTCTATTCCCAGATAAAAAGACTTCTTCCATCTCTCTCGATGGATCGATCCACCGAATCGAACGCACCTTTACGGTCCAGAAATACGGCAATCGCTGGTCGGCGTTACTCATGACGCTGTTCCGGGATTCGACGGAGAGTAAAAATGTGATCTACACATCCTCGTCCAGGACGAAACCCTGCCTACTCTTCCCTAATGTTTGCTTTAAGAGCTGCAGTCAGTCGACGAAGTATGATGGACCCCAGAGTTATAGAAATGACCGAGACCAAGTAATTCCCGTATGTTTTTCACAACAGCGCCGGACTCCTTTCTTGCATGTAGGAATTATTATTATTATTATTGTTATTATTATCAGGTGCACAAACATGTTACTGACGCTTTCATCTTAAACCTCGGATCAGTTTGGGGTGTATGGTGGAATGTCTGACACTTTCTGCACGAGAAGCGATTTAAGCCACGGTTGGCTACTTTCGGCATGTTTTTTCAGCTTCGTTTTAAATGAAATGATGGAAGGTCGTCTTTGGCACTGTCAAAATACCAGCTTGGACCTCCTACTTCTTAGATCACTGACCAATTCTGATCACGCTGATAAGGTACTGTTGTTTGAGAGTTTTCAAACGCAGACAGCAGTAGCTGCTGCTTTTAGCTCTGATATTTATTTCGGAATGTGGTTCCCAGCTTAAAATTCAATTTGCTTCAACAAGACCGCAGTTATTACATGGGTATTATGCTGCATAATGAAGTTATCATCATCCTCACAATGAAGTTATAGGGGTTGTTGATGGTTGTACGGCCAAGAAGTTGCATCCGCAGTGGAGCAAGTGTAGGGAACGATATAGAAGTCCGTGTCCCCAAGGCTGGGTAGTAATTTGTGCTGCGGCCAACTGCTGTACGGCGTGAGGTTGACAGACATGTCATGGCGTGGAGAAACGATGACATCCAAAAGGAGGTAAGCCAGTACAGGTCGGGCTCGTTTCCCAGGGTGAAGCCCCCACAATTAACAGAGTCAGCGGCTTGAGATATCAGATGAAGCGATGGGTAAGCGGGCTCAGTGGCGTGAATGTTGCGGTTGTTCGGTCGAGTTGTCTGTTAAATGAGTGCAATTAATGACGGGGGACAGTGGAAGCCGATGTTGGCGCTGATGATGTTTTACTTTCGCGTATGGCTCACCTGTTCGTTTGCAAGACGTAATTACTTTACTGCTGAGCTTTTGATTTATATACAATTATCTTCCGTTAGTTAGGTTACCCACTTTTTCCTTCTTTTTTTGGCTACTTACTTTTTCCTTCACGGTAGAATGGCAGTGAGAACAACTGACATTCTGCTGTCTTTAATGATGATGCGGGTGCGCTCAGACAATAATGTGACAAACCTGCCGCATGATACCCTATGAACATGGTATACAAGGATGTCCATATTTTTTAGTCATTTCCACTTAGTTTTGGACGATATCTTTCCAAACAAATCCTTCTAGATAACCATGTGCTTGGGATCTTTCAATCATATAAAGCCGAATTTAAACGGACCATTAGAAGCTTTTTAGGTTCTATTGAAGAGTTCCTCAGCTAGATTTAGTTTCCATGAATGACAAAAACTGCTGGAACTAGCATGCTGCTACGTCGAAATTGCTTTACAGCAGAACATTCTTCCCAACGATATCTATAAACACCTCCTCCAGTGAAGCATTAAAAACGAAATGTGGCACTCTATTTTGCTTCCGCGCTGAACGGAACAGAAAACGCTGTCGAACCGAGGTAACAGAGGCCGTTTCCATAAGCTGATTTATTAAAATAAAAGTAAAAACCATCTAAATAAACCAGTAACGAAAACACATGATTTACATTACAGCACGTCGTCATCTAGTCATGGTGCGTCAAATTTCTACGCATTTCTAAAATTTGACCCGAGGGCTGGTGTCGGTGTTGGACATGTCTAATTCCCGAGGTCACCTTCTGGAGGTATAACAAAATGTAGCCCACTCAACTGCTATGCCGGCAAATTCGACATATAAATGTGCTCGTACCCAGACAGGATATCGTTAAATGCAGCAGAATAATCTAACGGAAACTTTCAAAAAACGGCTTGACACGCACGATAAATGTGAGTAGGCCAAACTCCAACCTGCTGCAGTGCCCTTATAAAGCACTTCAAACGTCGAAACATCAACGATGACAACTATGCGCTCGTCAGCAAAACGTCCAATTGCACGCCTGGTTAGCTGTCCAGCAGCCTTAGCTACTGCTTAAGTCGTCACATTTCTACGGCGCCGAAGTGCGGGGTGCCTTGCGGATGCCCTGACACAATGTCTCTCACAGAAAACTGATTGTTCGCCGTGACATCTTGATGTTGGGAGCATGGAGGTGAGGTCTCGAACAGCCTACAAACTGGTATACGTCAATCGGGCTTGTGGAACGCATCCAGCGCTTTCAAGTGTTTGAGAAAGCTTGTTATTTGTTGCTCCATCACATGCACTTCACCTACTTCATCTTCATTTTTACCGCAGTTGCGAAGGCCAAAAATGTGGCGAAAATTGCAAACACAGTTTTCATTATTTTATAACACGTCGACAGAATCCCTTCTGGACTTTACGGTGGGCTCACAGCTCCCATTCATAGTGCTCTCGAAGATTCCAGACACGTCAGTGTCAATGGGATTTCTTGCACTACAATACCTGAAATTAATGACACAGTATCTTCCTTTCGAGGAGCACAAGTGTCTCGTCGGCAAAAGTTTCCACTTGAGGGAAACTCAACTGGCCGCTTATTGTTTACTTATTCACATCAGTCATAGCCTGTCCAATCATTGCAGTGATCACAGCCGCGTTTAACAGCAATAGTGAAGAATAAACCCGAAGAAATAAGCCAAAAACCTGGTAGAATAAAGGTAAATAAAAAGCTGCAACTGTTGTGATATGCAGATATACTGATGGCCAGCAGGCGTAGCGTTTTTAACGGGCGATCTGAGTGATCAAGAGGCTTCCAATTTAGCAGGTGATCGAAGTCAGTTTTCGAGGTTTGCAATCATTTTTGTCCGATCATCCCGTAAGCCTACTCAATTGTCCGTGGCATCAGTAGTTGAGGTTTGCAGTGGCGAAAACACTCAGCCAACATAGAACAAAAGAGATCAGCCAGCCATCGCAAACTAAACAACCTGATATTTGATCGGTCGGCTATATATTCGGAATTTTCCGAAATACGGGCAGACTTAACATCGATTTGCTCACCCAACCATCCCACTCCGTGTGTGCTAATTGATTACGAAATGATTCAGTCATTCAAAACGGCCATGGACCTGATCAGAAGGTACTGTGGTTCGAATCACCGCTTGCCACAGCAGTGATGTTGAATAAAACAGAGGAATAAAACATCGGAAAATAAAAGGGGATAGGTACAAGGCAATGCAGAAATGTTGTGAACGCAATCACGCTAGTGGCTGTGATGAACCATTAACTCGGACAGCGTTTTTAGCCGGCAGGTTTCACTGATCATGCGGTCGCCAACCGGGCAAGTGGAGCGCGCCCACCTTGATTAATAGAGTAGTCGGAGTCTTCATAATACGTAACCACGTCGCTGCTTGACAACTACGCTGTTCTACAAGACTGTTGATAGTCTCAACAAAATAGGTCCACTGTGACGAACGCCCAGCTGATACGCGGAAGACAACAGCTGTAAATTCTTGACAGCGTCTCAATAAGCAAACGCGCTTACGCAACCGCGTAGTCTTGTTTGTTTCGCCTGACTGTCCATACAACTCAGACGACATAAGTGCACCTGGCAGGACCGGAATGTAAATAAGTGTAGCCCTCCTGATGAACGCAATGTGCAATTCTACTCCCTTGAAGGGAGTATATTGTTAAGTGACGCTTGCAGCCTGTGATGACTAAGCAACCACCATGAAACGACAAACAAACAAGTCGAGATAAGCTGCGACAATACCAAGGAGCAATTCAAAACAAAAGATAGAAAAGAAACAAAAACTGGTCAGACTTGCGTTATCTATCATTTGCTGCCATGTGTCGACACGAATACATAGAGATGGAATAACGTAAGGCTACACAGAACATCGGCTGTTATCAATAACAGGGTTTCGCATTGTCATAAGATGGTATAATAACCCAAGTTCGTAGTACTTGGGCGCTAGAGCTCACGTAAGCCTAAGACTCAACAGAAACACCGCCCAAGCATTCAATGACTTCTGATGTTACGCTCAAAGAATAGTGTCTTACAGATGAAACCCGACCAAAGACCCATTACTGGTTAGGAATCTTATGCATTTTTAACAACCATGTCACCTATTTTCTCCAGCATCAATTTCCCTATTACGAAGTATCTCCGACGAGCTGAAATAAACCACTGAACACTTCAATGTATTAAAGATGGCTACAAACTGATGGACAGCTGGCCTTTTGTATGGTACCTATGCTCCACTGACACAACCGTTCAAGTTTCTCTGCACTACATTATCCGGCAAGCCACACGACGACTAACAATTGATATTGAAGTAGTATGACGGCAAGATTCAATGATTCGCCAAGCAAAATAGTCATCGGTTTGCAAAGAAACAAGTCTTATTCCACGAGGCCAGGATACATACTGCGGCTGAGTTGACAGAATGGTAGACACTATATTCTCAAATGCAAGAAGTTCCGAATTGAAAACAAACGCTCGCGCGTCCCATTGACCACTTGGTGAGCGCTGGTTTAGTTAACTCAGGGCTACAGACAAATGCCACTTCATAAGACTAAACCAAGCCCTGAAATGAATGATCTGTTCGATCAGACCAGGAAACAAAGCTGTGCAGAAAAATGCCAATCTTCCAGCCCTGTTAAACAGGCTTACTAGGTTCTTGTGTCAGATGTACAGCGAGCTCTAGCTAGCCAGAACGGAGACTATTCGAGAGTGGTTTTACTAACGCGCGCGACTTGCCCTACTATTAATGCGCAAAGGTAGACTTGAGCTGACATATCTGCAGAACCACACCTCCTGACAGAAATGTATCCAGCCGAATCCTCAAAAGCTGTTCCACCTATGATCATAGGACGCTTGTTCGTTCACAGTCGGAACCCAATGCAAAAACATTGGGACATACGAAGTTGGTTCTTGCATGGGAATATTCCCTTTTCATAAGCTGGCTCCAGAATTTCATCGCAACTGTAGCTTAGTAAGCCAAAGTTGGACAGCAAGTGAACGTCCGTTAAATAAGGCGATGACTGGTTAGCACGGCTTGATAAACCCAAAATTAGGGATGACGGACAACTGACCATCTTAGACAACAAGATCAACACATCACAAATCTAAGGCAGTAATTCCAACAAATATCATTATTGTGATTCGACAGAATTTTTCACAAGCCAGACGGCATTCGACCTTTTTGAAGCTATTCAAAAGTGCTTGAAGGGTGAGGCATTATCTCACATCATTACAAAAATCTAAATGAGTAAATTGCGGCACACATGCCATTTTATGAAGTAAATTTTTACACCTACATGTATAAACATACATATGTAACAACACATAACCGGCTGATACACATGGTTGGTGACCCGTGAAAACGACACAGCAGAGCTAACTCCTAAGGAATGCACTGATTTCTCGTGAGTAAGGAAGACACACGTGCTGTTTCGAAGGTACCCCAATGAAAGGTTGCATGGTATGACGCCGAACAACACTCTGAACACCATTCTGAGAAGAGAGATTTTAAAGTCCACTAGAGCCTGATCAACAAAATTCACAGCTGGCTGTAACTGAGGAAGATGCCTCCAACAGTCGAGCAGGAAACTGTCTGGAAGTCCGTGTTGCAGCTGACTCAAGTGCAAGCGGATAGTTACATATTCCAACTGATAATTAACGTCTACACGCTTGAAAAACGGGTCAGCAGGTTGCGTAGAAGAAAGCCCCCTAGAGCCTAGAACAGGACTGTGCGTCCGCCCTAAATTCCTAGTAGTGATTCACTTGAACTCATTTTTAAAGAATGCCGAATTGGAGTACCCCCATATTTGACTAAACCAACTGCAATGAGTCTCGGTGAGAACTACGCAGAACTGTAAACATGAGCACACTGGTAAGTTGAAGAGTGGCCTGTGCTTCAAACGAAGTTTGTCGACACAAACCAGGGGAAGGTTTACCTGTCAGAACCGCATATACTGAACCGAAATGGCTACCATACCTACTTCGGTGGTCTGAGACAGAATAAGCATTAGGATATTAACGCTGTGGACAATTATATGAACTTTTTAATGGTACATCATGATAAGAACGGTGTACCCCGTTAAGAAGGATGAGTAAATATCAGATTTTGCCGAACCTTAAGCACAAAACAAACAGTTTCATGCATCACCGTGAAATTGAAAAAATACGCAAATCTTAAGATGAACGCTGGTGCAATCGCATTTATGTACTGAGATATTTTGACCTTTGGCGTACCTTCCGCCTATGCAGTTTACCTGAAGGCTACCGCCAGTGTCCCCGATTTCCACTGAGCTGTTTAAGCATGTAAAACCCTGTGCAATCCGTCTTACACGCTCAGTGTGAAATGCACATATGCATGCGCAACAACCTTAGACGTTTCACACACTAAGTGAAGTTTGTCCGAGCAGTTTTACCCCCCGTTGCCCTCGTCAATTATGTAATGGGCTATGCCTTTGGGGGCAACGGGTCTCACTAATCAAGAGTAGCAACCATGTATTGAAAATCAAGGCTTTCAAGACCTGTGGACCTTGGTAGTGTGCAGATACGTTGCCTTCATAGTTTGTCTCAATCAGAAGGGAAAATATGACGAGGTCTGTGCAGCGAGCCACAAAAAATAAAATCAGCAGATATTCAAAACGTTACGTACAATGGACAATATGAAAACATACGTCGACAATTTGTGAACATTCCTCTTCCGCCAAAAGAATCATGGCAGTTGCACACTCTGGATTTTTAGCCAATGCTTCATTAGTCTTTTTAATTCTTTCTTCCGGGTTTCGTTCTCTCCAGGCAAGCTGCATAACTAGGTGCACAGTGATCAAAACTAAAAAGGATACAAAAGGTACTTTCATACTCGGCGCGACCAGCATCCGCCTCGCAAGTGAAGAAGTTCTGGTGATCCTGAGCAGACAGATTCATATCATAGTAGGTCAACGGGTCAAGACCTGTTGCTCGATGAAACCGCTCGTATTCTGCGCCACGAAATAGGCTATAGGGATTTCTCCAAACTTTGCATTCTGCAAGAAAGTATAAACACGTTGTAGGGCGTTATTTCACTACCTTGAGTGGTAGTCAATGGGCCGTTTGAATCAACACTATCACAATCATTGTCCTCATCCGCACCAGTGATGAGCGGGTAGATATGATTTAAAGATATTTGTTCGATGAAGGATTTTCCGTACTTTCGAAAATACCACCATTCAAAAATCTGAACAACTCACAAAGATTTAGGCAGGTGCGTACCAAAATCAATCCAGAAATGAGAGAACTTGTTCCGGTTAACGCAACGTAAAATTTCGGCGACAGGGTGTTGAGAAACATGGTCACTAGACACGAATTAACAAGATAATGTGAATACCATGGATGAATTTTTCCACTATTTGTAGAGGTCTGTAGGCTAAGTAGACCAGTAAAGCAACAATGAAGAATAATGCACTCAAAAAACACCCGGATGACCAATAACAAGAATCTGCAACTGTGTCTGCAGAGCGATAACATGCACTCATAATACGAGCAGCCGGACGCAGCGCAAAAATTGAAACTACCGCCTTCACTGGTTTCCAACGGTTTCGGGCTCACATTCACGTGGGGTCAGGAATTCCGTGAACGTTGCCCGCGGTACTTTTTACGGATGATCGTCGCTGAAGCAGAGACAGAGCCTGCATTCAGTCATGAAGAATCGGGTTTTGATCCATGAATTCAACTAGTGGTGCCCGTGCGATTGACACTGCAATCACCACTGTACTAGTCACATGTTTCATGGGTTTTTGCAGATTCAGAAAATCCTATGAGTCGTCAGCGCTCAGCATCCGGGTGGCAAAAAACAAAGGCCTTGGTCAGGAGCGACTTCAAGTTGAGGAGGGTCGTCGTGAAGACGTCGAACAGCATAAGAACAGAGATGGCAAGTGAAAAGATTCACCTCGATGATCCAGCTGTTTGCGTCGGGCAACCGCTAGTATGCACAGCACATGCACTTTCCAACGAGTCATACAGGGAGACACACAGAGAGACACTCACCAGCCACGGTATACGTCATAGGTACACCACAACATGCCCGCTTCAAAAGTTTGTGTAGTTCTTTCTATACTGTTTGGTCTTCCTATTGAAAAATGTTTAGAATAGTTCGCGGATTGGGAACATCTGAGGTTTCCCTGGGATATTCGCCAAATCTCGTTTTAAATACCCCAGAGGTCGGAAATGAAACGGTTACTTCTTTCAGATCGTCCCAGGGGAGTACTATTTGGAGCGCAAACGAATGTTGCCCGCAAAGCAGAGGGTAACGCTGATACAGAAGATAGAAGCCATCCCCTTTTGAACTTGTGTGTTCAGTTTTGAATGTGATGGATGAGCAAGGGTGAGTTGAGTCAGTTTCCACTTTGTACAGTGAGGACAGGGTTTTGTGAAGAATCTTACACGTCGTATGTCAGGCAGACCGGAGTTATCTCCAGGCCCCACCGGCAGCATCTGTTAGTGCATTTCGGCTACTGATTGCATGTCAACACACACGGGAGTATTTATGTTGCCCTCCTGATTGATGACCGATAGTCGTGAAAGAATAACTCCGAAATTCGTTTCCACTTTGGAAAGTGATCTGCCGTGAGCTCCCCCTTTACGTCACTTCGTGTGGTACGACGCATCACCATGATTTCACCGTGGAGTGGCTGGTAACTCTGGGGTTATATTTTCAGATATTATAGCCGACGAGATGTGTCCCAAAATTCTGACACCTCTGAGATGCACAGGAGAGCAGTTCTGTGTGTCTAGAGGCAGGCCAAACAGAAATGTCCGCCTTGACATCGTGTCTAAGTCCCTTCCCAACATCTTCTAATTCTTGCCTAAAGAGTTGGTACTCCATAACCTCATGTCACTAGTGAGGGCATGGGAGGGACGCCGCGACTATTCCGAGGTACCATGGGTAAAAATCAAATACGGCAGTGGTCCGCACACTGATCATTCTGAAACGTTACTCGAGGCAGGCAGCCAATCAGATATGTGCCAGCCGATCCTGACAGTGAATGATCTACCACAGCAGTCTGCCTTCCAGCCCATCACAGGTGAGGTGACCACTTATGCCATCAACCTGCTGAGCATGTTAAAACGAATAGGCGAGCGGCTTCCCCGGCACATTCGCACACTCCCCGAGCATTGTTGGTATTTCATTCGAACCTAATGGCTTACCAGGCCTCAAGTGCGGTAGATTGCTGTACACGTTCGTACTGCCGAAGTCGGGCAGGATCTTCAGTGTGTTACCAAATACGACAGCAAACTAAGTGCGCGGAATAGCTACGCTTTCGGAGTTGAGAGTCGAGAGTTCGTTGGGGCTACTGAGAATCGATACAGACACTCTCGTTTCGGCTGCGAATGCCATATATCTGGGGGCTTTCTTCAGATATTCGATGCACGACTGCGCGGAACAGAATTAATGGTCTCGGCGGTTTTACTTTACGGCGGTTACACACTTTTGTGAAAGCTATGGTGCACTGTGTTGGGGTTATCGTCCCCCACAAGCAGGGAGATGGCTAATCAAGGTTTCTATTCCCGTATGAGGCTCCTAGCTATTACGTCCAGCCATGTCTTGCGGTAGGCAACATGAGTGGCTGAGGAGGAACGTTTGCCACTGTCCCAGTGAAGAAGTGTGACTGAATATTTTACTATCGTACTCATCTACCGAGTTATAGTTGTCCGCCGGTGACCAGCTTACTTTTCGAAGATGCTCTCTCATCTTCCGAAAGCCAGCGTTTCGGATTTGGTTGCGCGTCACTCTTCGCGGGTGGGCGAAAACCATTCCAAAGACGGGGCGAAAGCAGAACGTTGTATGATCATTGTCACCAGAGGCAGCACCAATTTCGACCAGCCCATCGGTGAACTGATTCGGTTTTCACCACGAGATCCAGTAGGGGAGGCTTGTGGATCGCATACTCAGTAACAGTATTACAGGATTCGGCAGTCCCAGAACCAGAAGACTAGCCATTAGTGAATTAGATGTTAAGAAAATCATACTCTCCACTTATAACAGCTTGACCTTTACTGGTTACCGCTTGTTGAGACGCGCTGTACGCCCCCCTCGTTCCATTCTGTTTGAAATAGATGTTCTGCGGATGATTTCAACCGTTAGGCAGGATGAAAACTGGAGTACATATATTTAACAACAACGATTCTTCCAGCCCCATTACAGTGACATCCGAAGTCAGTGGCGCACGAGGGTTTATGTTGATGTAACCGGCAAATCTCCTAACTTCGCCCGATATACCATCGTTTTGTGCCAGAGTTCCCCCGGAGACATCCGGTTCTTGGCCAAATATGTCTCCGCAACACCAGTTGTCTTGGGTGCCTAGGGTTGTACTGGCCTGCCCATCTGTCGAATGTTAACCCGCAACGACGAGGAGTTGGTGGCCATCAACCGCCAACCGGACAAATGTACACCTATCCCCCGTCCAGTGGCACTCACTTAGACAACGTGCTTTGTGTTAATGTCTCAATATAAGCCGACCCAGCTAAGGCCGAGTGTTGAGGTCTCTGAGTTTATCGGTAGTGAAGGAGTATGTGCGTCTTTGGTGTTGAGATGAACCTATGAAAATCCACTGCAGTGAGCCATCTACCTTTCTCGTTGACGTGTAAGCTCTTAAATTGCTTAACTCTACAACCTTTATTCAGTGAACTGACCCAAAAATTACCTTCGTACGAACGATTATGCGCTCCGATTTAGGACGGTAACAGTGGGATCGTAACTCCGAGGTGAAGTTGCGTTTCCTGAGATACCACCTTGGAATCACGGCTGATGGCTTTTCCCTAATTAGGAACGTAACTGTCAGTAGCCACATTCGGTGGGTGAACTCGGAACGACCAGGCCTTAAGAAGTGTTTGATGGACCAGGCCGCACATTACTGCAAACTTACGTTAAGTTACCCATCGATATACCTCCGCTGATTGTTGCCATGCTTGTGGGCAAGTTAACTGCCAACAATCGATAGTCCCAGCGTTTGATGAGAAATAAGGCTTCAGGTCCGATCATAACTGGGAGGCCTCAACTCTCAGGTAGCCCACGACGTGCTTCCCTGGCACTCCCACGGAGATTAGGGTTGGTAGTTATTAAAGTGGCACTCAATTTTGACGGTTGGCTTGCAGCTGGCAAAACATTCTGTTTGCCTTGGAGGTGGTTGAACATGACCCAAATGGGTCTCGGACATTCAAACTTTTCATGCCTGAGCAGCCCGCAGAATACAGATGGTCCACTTGCGTAAAAGTCTAGCTGCTCACACCAAATCCTACTGGTTACGGCCATCTGCCTCTCTTTGCGACAACATTGTGGACTTGTTGTTAGATACATCCATCAGAATAGGATTGTGCCGCGCGTATTCAAAACGTTCTGTCTGACCCGGGAGCTTGCGTATCCCAGTGTCGGATCACCACCGGAACACGAAGATGCAGCTGGTCTGTAAATGTTAACTCGTGTTCCTCAACTTCTACCTGTGTGTGACCGGCGAGGCTTGTTTGGGGGCATTCTAGCCACGACACATGGAGTTTATAGAACTTCATGCCCTTCGGCTTATTCGCCAGTATCAGAGCTGTAGGCTCCTTAGGGACTGGCAGCTGTGTGCACATCGGAACGTTTCCTGCTCCACCTTTTATCAATATTCCGGAAGTATCAGGAGCAACGCCCTTTGTTTCACTAGGCACAGTGGTTTCAATCCCTAAAGCATTCTGTCCGGTGACGCTTTCTCCGTTACAGCTTGATCGGTAAGTCATGAAACAATACTAAAGGTCAGACAGGGGTTTGTCTGTAATTTGCTGATACAGATCAACCGGAAATTCCATATCGCGTTTGCAGTGTACCCCGTTGTTACGAAGGTTGCATGCTATAGCTCATCTTCCAAACCTTAACACTCTAGGACGTCTTCCACAAGCACCTGCTTTTCCACAGACAGGTTGATCCTTGACACTAAGTTAACCAGGCGATCCGAATTAGGACCTTCTAACTGCGTCGCACTGGTTCTCGAAATGCAACTCATAATGTAGTAGCTTATGAGTGTTCAAATAAATAGTTAGACAGGCGGGTAAATGAAATGGAAACTAAGAAACACGTCGCTTAATATAGTGGTTTGTTGGTTGAGTCTCTGGTGTTTCTAGTATAAGCTGTGCCGTTGCAGTGACTGTTGTGTAGACGCATGTAGCGGTATCGTGTGAGTAAAAACCTCGGGCAATTCTGCTATTCTGACTGGATCTGCGATCCGTCCAGTGGTTCTCTCAAATTCAAACTCAGCTAACAAAATACAACGTCTGTGTTTGACAAATTTTGAGAGGAACCTGACATAGGACTACCACAGGGAGCCGGAGCCCTTTTTATCTATATCCAGGCTGAAGGAGGCATTAGGAGAGGGCTGAATACCATTGTTGATGTTAAGTGTAATGCTTCTGAACCACTGCTGCAAAAAAGCAGAGGCCTTCCGCCGGCTATTTCAGGCGGTACAGATTCGGGTCTCCGGAACTAACACAGTTGGACGTGGCACAGTGACTGCTGGAAGGCGGCTGATGAAAGAATTCGGAGTGGGAGAGGGCAAACTAAAGAATTGGTTGGAGAGACTAGATGTGAATCAGATTGTGCGACCAGACTGTATCTGTGCAGATGTACCGGCATCTCTCAGCAATTCTTGTGGCAGCTTCACACGGGTCTGTTCTATCCAGCCCTTTAGATGGACATCGTCTTGGACGACCGGAGGAAGAACTGCTGTACCCATCCTTAAGGGAAGGACGCGAAGTGAAAAACTGGCGATCGGCAAGTCCCACATCAGTTTCCCTGAAGCCAGTGGAAAAAAATCTAGAAGATATGATATTGATGCACCCCAATGAGAACAGTATTTTTTCTCTGTAGACTAACATGGGTTCCTGCGGCTTAGGACTTATCTCACCAATCTGGTCCGCTCCTTTATTAAGATCACGGAAAGTTTGGATGAGGGTGAGGAATTCGGGGTTAGCTACCTGAACTCGGTGATCCACTAGTTGCTAATCCTCGAACTACTGGCCTCCGGCCTCCCGTCGAAACTGTTAGGGTTAAATACGTGATTTTCTGAGTGATTGAACTTTCCATAAAGGGGCAGCAGAGGGAAGGTCGGCAGAGGCTCTAGTCGTTAACGAGATGCCTAAGAAGTCGGCGAATGGACCATTACGATTTAGTGTTCAACAGCGTTCTCATTAAAAGCCTGAAGTTTTACTGCTGCATCTTTTCTGATATTGTGCAACGTACAGGAGATCCTGACACGCATGTAGCGAGTTTTCAGCACTGTTCAGATGTAATCAAATGGTTGGCGGCTACCCTTGGGTGCAACTGAGTGTAATCCTTCCTCTTCTGGGAGACAGACAAAGTTGGCCAGGTTCCTTGATGAGAAGGGTGGAATGGGGAGGGGGCAAATAGAATGGAGACAGCCAAAGACTTAGCAATGCTCTTAGCGGGGGACTTCGACGCCTCCAAACAATCCCCATGGACAGCCTGAAAGTGAAATAGAGCGGTGTATATTTCGGGGAAATCGTTCACTTTCAGGAGACTNTATGTCCGGTTTTTAAATCCCGAACAAAAATGAAGCGACAGGACCAGTCAGCGGTGACTGCATTGTTTGTCGTTGAAGGTCGACCGTTGAGTTTGCATTGCCCTGCTGGTGCACATGTGCAAGGTTTTGTACCGTTCGGCTGGGCTACCAAAACTTTCGTGTTGCTAACAGCTGGCTTTTGGCCGCGGTATGCGTCCCCTGAGTGATATAATAGGACGACACCTTGAGGAGCAGATTGAAGTTGTGTCGTTCAAGCCACGTCACAAAGCTGCGATCAGAGCTTTGATGTCTGTTGCACCACGCTTCGAGGTAGTCAAACCGTCGTGATCGCGCGTGCTCATTCTAGGAGCTGTAATAAAGTGTAATACACTCAAGTAACCAAATGGCGGTTGGAAACGCTCCACTAATTGATCACCGATTTTCGTTGTCTCGACAGAAGGTTGCGAATAAGCAGCGGAAGCTATTGCTTGCTTCGTCTATGTGCGAATTGTTGAGCAGTTGTCACATTTCCGTTATCAGCGTTGTAGGGCCTGTCACCTGGCTTTAGGTCGTAGAAAGTTGTTACACTCATGTTTTCTCACCTGGTTTCACCCAACTAATGATTACCCTTTTTAAGGTCTCTTACTTGTGCCCTAACGGTTGGTTTACTATAACATCGCGAAGCAGTGTGTTGACTTCATTTGAAAGCCTAACTAAAAACTGACAGAACCTCGCCTGATCGGAAAAATCGGTTGTTGAAAAATTCTGCTTTAGAGTAGACAAACCAAGGAAGAGGGTCAGTTTCCAAGACGGAGGACCACTGCCGCATTAGTGACGGTGCATGGGCTGTCAACGTGCTTGGATAATACTTCAGACATGCGGTAGTGTTAACATGGTTATGAGCTATCACTGCTACTAATTAAACCGAATCAAGAAAATGTGCAACTGATTATGTTACGTATTATTGCACGGGCAGAGGAAATCACCCGATTGCATGTACGCCAATAACGATAATGAACATGCACCTATGCAAAGGAACAAACTCACCAAGACACAAGCAACGATTGTAGCAGATCATTTGAACTTTACGGACTCACTATCGAAAACCGATCGACAATGAAAAGCAAGGAAACAGCACGTGGCCTCTCGCGTATTAGCATCGACTCTGGAAAACAGAGCGTACATGAAAACCAACCAAGCTAGCGAGGCACGGGTCGAGTTGGACCATTACGTTTTAGTGTTCAACAGCGTTCTCATTAAAAGCCTGAAGTTTTACTGCTGCATCTTTTCTGATATTGTGCAACGTACAGGAGATCCTGACACGCATGTAGCGAGTTTTCAGCACTGTTCAGATGTAATCAAATGGTTGGCGGCTACCCTTGGGTGCAACTGAGTGTAATCCTTCCTCTTCTGGGAGACAGACAAAGTTGGCCAGGTTCCTTGATGAGAAGGGTGGAATGGGGAGGGGGCAAATAGAATGGAGACAGCCAAAGACTTAGCAATGCTCTTAGCGGGGGACTTCGACGCCTCCAAACAATCCCCATGGACAGCCTGAAAGTGAAATAGAGCGGTGTATATTTCGGGGAAATCGTTCACTTTCAGGAGACTGGAGGTGCCGTTGTCGCTAAGTAAAGTGTATGTGGAGCCACATCGGGAACACTGTGTGCAGGCTTGCGGTCTAAATATGAGTTAAAAAACATGTAGGCACTTGAGGAAATCCGGAGGTGTTTTGAAGGGCTGGCATGAAATGCGGGATAACTCTGATGAGAAGAGACCAAGAAAATTCGATCCGTTCAGTCTACACATACACTGCCTCCTCCCGGGTCAGACTCAAGTTGAAGAAGAAAGTTGTTACATCGATTAAGACTACCTCCTTCATGTGTGAAGTTACCAGCATTTGGAATATGTTTCCACTATGTGCAATAACATCCGACAGTGTGTCAGAGCACAAAATGATAATAGGAGGATCACGCTTGTGCGTTCACCTAGCACCGTCTGTGGCATTCACGCCTACCGCTGTCCACAAGTCACCTGTCTACATGTGCACGCGTGTCTCTATCTCTCTCAACCCAGTCCCAACGATCAAGTCATGTTCACCACACAATCGACCGGGTGACTGCTTGTCTTATTTGTCACATCATTATTAGTATTTCGACAAAGCTGCGCGCTATTGCCGTCTCGTGTTTTCATTCTACTCAGGGCCGACTACGTCAGGGCTCAGAGTTTAACGTGGTTTCAGGGTTATTATTCAGCGAACGGGAATTAAGCAGTCTATTCGGAAGCCATGACTACTTCATCCACATTCCTAGGTTACTTTTGGAAGGATGCCAATTCTAAACTGTCATTATCAGTGTGGACGCCCTGGAAACGATTGATCGAGAATTATCTAGAACTACTCATAGCATTAAATCCCGACATCCATCTTACGGAACAACAACAGTTAAATTGCTCAGGCAGCATCTGGGATCTGAGGACCAACGTCATTTCGACGCACTCCGTGTGTATGACAGAAAGTCTTTGCCGGATATCCTGGTGACACTAGATGGTTCATGGGGGTTACGCCAACAAGTGTCCACAGCCCGCATGAATCTCCACCAACTTTGTCAGTGTTCGGTGGAAGATGTTGATCAGTTTACCACTCGCGTTCATAAAGCTATTCCTGATTGTCGTTATGATGAAGTTGTACTCATAAAATTTGAAGAAACTATGGCGATTCAATGTTTACTAGTGGAAGTTCAAGGCACGGAAACCAGAGAGCGACTGTTGTCCGAAGAAGAGTCCAAACTGACTTGGGATCGGGCACATTCTATAGCGAGGCAACGGGAGAACACAGCAGAACGACTCATCTTATACCAGCCGTCTTCGGCCCCAGAAAACGTACAACTGATTCCACGGCATACATCCCCGCTCGAGCGCAATAAGAATCCTATTCGTACATATACGTGTTATTCCTGCGGTGATAAAAATGAAGCTGCAACTTATTGTTGTCACAAACAGTCGACGTGCCATAGTTGTGGGTAAATTGCCAACATTGAACGCGTATGCCGTTCGAAGCAAGCGCAGTCTTCCGATTTCCGTCCTAAGACACGAACCGTACGATCGATTGAAGATCGTGAAGAATCCACCTCCCATTTGATTTCACATACCTCGGCCACGTTCCCCGCAGGAGTACTCCCTTATCCAGTAAAGTTGAACGTGAAATGCCGCAACGTTTGCCTGGAGATCGACACAGGAGCTTCCGCGACACTCATTACCGGGCGCATACTGCCAAAATCACTTCCGTTGGCTCCGGCTGCTGCCACATTGCGATCATGTACGGGAAAAGCGATCGATGTCATGGGTACGTGCAATGTGAAAGTAAAACACGAAAGAAAAACGCTCAATTTTTCTGCATACCCCGTAAATTACAGGAGCCCAAATCTGTTGGGTCGAAATTGACTCAAACTCATGCCAGATCTACTGCTGTCTGTCAGACGAGTGATTAATCACAACAGCCTTCCGGAACAACTGCAGAAATTCTCGTCTGTATCCGATGGAAGCAAGCTAGAGACTGAAGGATTTTCAGGCCACCATTTTAATGGAACAGGATACTCCTGCCAAATTTCATAAAGCTCGAACACTGGCATTCTCTATCCGCCCCCAAGTCGAGGCTGAACTCCAACGTCTGCAGAAACATGGAATAATCACTCCTGTCTGACATTCAATGTGGAGTGCCTCTACTGTGCCGGTACAGAAACCAGATCGTTCCGTTCGAATATTCTGAGATTACAAATTGAAAATGAACCAAGCCGTCACCATGGAACATTACTTTATTCAAAAAATAGAGGATTTGTACGCTACACTGTGCCGTGGTGGGGAGTTTCTCTAACTGGACTTTAGTCATGCATATTCACAAATCGAACTTGACCAAGAATCAAGGAAATTTACGCTAATCAATACACGCACGGGCCCACTTCAGTATAATCGCTAGCCGTTCGGCATTCGCTCTGCTCCGGCAATTTTCCAACGCATTATCAACAACCCAATGAAAGATATGCCCGGCGTGTGCGCTTACTTAGATGACACTTTGTTTCCGGACCAACGAATGAGAAAGATCTGTAAGCACTTGAGTTGGTATTACGGCGTTTACAGGAAAATGACCTAAAGTTAAAAAGAGAAAAATGTACACTTCAAGTCTCGGTTTTCGGTTGGACAAGTGTGAATTACATCCAATACGGGAAAAATCAGGCCGATTTTGGAGGCCCCAGTTCCCCGAAACGTGAGTGAGTTACAAACCTTTATTGGTATGCTTACTCATTACAGTCGCTTCATTCCAAGAATATCAACTGTCCTGGCACCCTTATAGAGTTTATTGAGAAAAGAAGTTCGATGGAACTGGGTATCTAAAGAACAACTGGCATTTGACATTATAAAGAAGGAGATAAGCCAGTCTGACTTGTTGGTTCATTACGACCCAAGCAAGCCCGTAACTGTTCGTTGTGACGCCTTTCCATCGGGTGTCGGAGCTGTAACAAGTCACAAAATGTAGGATACAACTGAGAAGCCAATCGCCTTCGCCTCTCGCAGTTTAGCCCCAGCTAAAAAGAACTACGCGCAGTCAGACAAATAGGCTCTAGCTGTAATCGTTGCAGTGAAAACGTTTCACCAATATACTCAGGAAAGAACGTTTGATATATACACGGACCATAAGCCTCTGGTGTATCCCCTAGGAGAAACGAAAGGAATCAATCAGATGGCGTCGCCGCGAATGCAGCACTGGTCACTTTTTCTGTCGGCTTATAAGTACAGGATTCCCCATATCCCGGGTAAATCAACTCAGGTTGCGGATGCTCCTAGTCGAATGCCCTTGAGCAACACCCGGGAAAATCCGTGGAAGCCTACTGAAACAATCTGTGATGCAGTACCTGAACAAGCACCCTGTATCCAGTAAAGAGATCAGTCGAGGAACGGGGCACGATTTCCTTTTGTCCAAAGTTAGACGGTTTGTTTCTCAGGGCTAGCCAACGAGTAGTGATGACCAGCTAGCACTCTATTTTAGTCGCCGTATGGAACACAATCTGGAAGAGGGTTGCTTACTTTGAAGTTCAAGGATCATCATTCCGCCCCAGTTTCAGAAGAACATCCTCAGTGAGTTACATGACGGGCATCCAGGTGTCAGTCGTATGAAATCCGTAGCTAAAAATTACGTATTGTGGCTGAAACTCGACAGGGATGTAGAAGAATTGATTCGTAGCTGTGAAACAGGTCAAGCTACTCAAAGGAATGCTCCTCCTGTTCCACTGAGTCCTCGGAGATGGCCGGATAAACCTTGGGAGCATGTTCACATAGACTATTTTGGCCCAACGGAGCAGATGTGTTTATTACCTATCGATGCTTATTCGAAGTGGATTGTAGTTTATCCAGTAACAAATGCTACACCAGAAATCACCGTTTCATGTTCACAAAAATGCAAACGAAATGGCGAACAACGGGATTCGGCACGTGAGGACGGCAACTTATCATTCAGCGTCCAACGGGCTAGCGGAACGTGCAGTGCAAACGGTCGGAAATGGACTAAAGAGACAGCTTCCGGCACCAATGAAGACAAAGCTGGAAAAATTTCTTCTCGCATATTGGACGACCCCAACGGAAACTACCTGGAGAAGTCCAGCCGGACTGATGTTTAACTGGGAGTTACGTACTCGTTTGAACTTACTTTTCCCAAATGCCCGTCCCAGAACTGGAGAGAGGCAGGAAAAAGCGAAAAAATTGTACGACCGGAGATCACACAATCGCGATGTGAATGTGAATGATCCAGTCTATGTAGAACTACCTCACGAAGAGGAATGGAAACCCGGACAAGCCAGGGCGGAGAACAGCCAAACCACTGAGGTCGCCATACCGGACGGCCGGATCATCACAAGACAAAAAGACCATGTGCGTCCTCGCTCCCTATCCAACAGGCCAGAACAATCAACCACGAACCGTGAAACGAACCACTACACTCTTAGGGAAGAGAACCCGTTACCGGAACAACCGCACAAAGGGAGTTGTTGCCGATCATGCAGAACGCGCAAACCAGTAAAACGTTTCCATGCCTGTGGAGACAAACCAAATTAGAGGGGGAAGGAATGTGGCATCCGCGCCCACCGTTGCCCGCACGTAACCTGTCTACCTGTGCACGAGTGTGTCTCTTTCTCTCTCACACCGGTCCCGAACGATCCGATCGTGTTCGCCACACAATTGATTGGGTGACTGCTTGTTTTATCTATGTCTCACCATCATTACGATGTCATTCGCTCGTGCTTGATAAAGCTACGCGCTATTGCTGTCACGTGTTTTCATTCCACTCTGGGCCGACCACATGTCATGGCCTGCAATTTCACGTGATTTTAAATTGTAACACTGTCCTTCACCTAAATTTAAGCCAACCAAGCTTTCACCTTTACGTACCGTTATTGTCACATCTTTTTTACTCTATTAATATTTTTTTATATTTCGGATGTCGGTTCAGAATTCAAACGTATAGATCATAGGAAACAAACTCATATCGGTTACGCAACTTCTCACACCTCACTAAGATGATGAGCACTCCGGTATCATTGGCGGCTGTAAACCCGTGTTTTCAGTGCTTCAACCCCTCCGCTTCTTACCCGGTAGCCCTCCTGGTTACTTGTGAACGTAAGGAAAATCTTCACTTATCATCGCAGCAATGGGCGACCCCAAGAGCACACTGAAGCTAGAAACTGGAAAATTTCTGGATCAGGTCTCCTCTTTTTGGAGACGGAACTACATTGACTTCAGGTTTTATCAACCTCAACGTGCAGTGCACTATGACGATACTGCTATGGCAAAGGAGAAGGGTACTAACAGGGATTCTGGCTTACAGGACTGATACCATTACTCGTTAGATGTCATGGATGCATAAGAACGCATGCGAGAAAGCTCTGGTCGGCAACTTGAAGATACGCAACAATACTCTTTAATTTCCATACATGCGTGCTAATATCCGTTCCATCTGTGACTTGACGGTAAAATGCAATGCATCCTACTTTGTGTGCATCGCAATTTTCATTGCTTTACAATATATTTTTGCCATAGATATAGCCGTATATACATACATCAGTTCATTTCGACTCTCCTAGTTACCCTGGACTGCATGTCTGGATGGGGGATGATTTCTGATTGATCTATTTCACCAGTTGTGACCGGTGACATGGATCACAATAACAGGAGTATGGTTATTATTCCAGAGAATACCGAGGACTCTCACTCTGTTATCATCACGCCCTGGCCACTGGGTCATCTCTTCTTCGGGGCAACATATTTGGAACGCTGGCAGAAGTTAGCAGCATTGGGCCAAGGCATAAGCAAATACCCTGTTTCTGCATTTTAGGTCTGTCTCTGAAGTACAATTGCAGAAGGGAAGAGAGCTGATAGGTGAATGAACACTCCCGGAATGGTGAAAACAGCCAGTGTTTGATAAGCTGCCTGCGCTGTGCATCACGGCTGCCACGTGCTTGATAGAAAGTTGGCGGCCAGGCTTCCCGTCCTAACTTAATCCCCTCATTCTAATTCTTTCCATTCGTACGCTCCAACTGTTTTCGTTAGTACCGGCGAGAATTCCACACATAGACTGATGCGGCTATTTGGATAATGCAGGATAAGTTGTTCTTCCGATGAACATTAATTTCGTTGCTGCTGGAGTCTGATGTGGTTTAACCGTCTAAGCTTGCTATCATACAGTTAGTCCGCCTTTGTTTCCCACTGCTGGACCTTTGTTTACGTGTGATCTGGCTTTAATTACGTCTCGCTACTTCGTCATTACGTGAGTTGTGGCGTACGATCGTGTTCACGTGAATCATTGGACTCAAGCCTTGTAAACTCGGCCTGATGTTATTTTGTCCACTTCAGTTTTTGGAATTTTCTCTGTGTATATTGGCGAGAAACGCACTTTGCGATCGTCCGTTACGGATGCGAATCGGCTGCTCAAAAATCTCAGAAGTTATAGACGTTCGCCGAATAACAGTTGAGAGTATTCTGAATCCAGTCCCCCCCATAGACCTCGTGGGTAGACTGAGCACGGCTCAGAGAATCACTAGACGTCCGGGACTAACAAGGGAGTATACAGTCTGAGAACGAGGCGGAGAAATGACGCTGATTCTTGCGCGGGCCTTACTCACGCGTGTTTCCGTGTAGTTACGAACCATTTTTTTCAACTGTGGTTGAATCAACTATCACGTTCCACCCGCGTCACCTCGAATACTGGCCATCTGTTTTGGATAGGTACGCATAAGTGCATGCTCGCAGACAACTAGAGAACGCAAGACAATAACATACTGATTCTGGCAACTATGTAAACAACCGGTCGGCAAACTGCATTTATATTTCAAGCAAACACACCTACGGTAAAACAGAGATTACGCCATATTAAGAATAAGCGTTCCTATTGATAATCTAGTTTTCTTCTGAATCAATCGACCTATGTATAGTGGACGACAGACACAAGTGGCTTGTTTGACGAACACTAGCAAACTTGTTTGTGATGAATGTATGAGCATATGGTTCGCCCGGCGACATCAAGTGACATCTCAGTTGATGCATTTTTCTGCGTTTTTCTGCAGTTTTCTGCATTCTTCTGCCGCTGGTTTGTTACCGGCGAGACCGGGTGAAACTTGATCGGCCTTGATTGGACCCCCGCGGAGTCTTCCACGTTCTACAGGTGAAAGGTCAAGCTTTCTTAATCTGGCCACATATTTCGTGTGTTTCGTGTCATCATCCATCCCGGTGACCGGCCTCCAGACTATCTCCAGACACTTTTTTCTTCATGGTGAGGATTCTAAGCCAACACACAATATTGCGGATGTGGTCTCATGAACACCTTATGAAGTGTTATAACTACATCAGGATCCTTGGAAGGGATAGCTTTTCCGAGTTTTGAGAAGGTTGCTCTAGCCTTTTTTGCAGCAAAATCACCCAGAGCTGCAGGTATGAATTCGCCACGAAGAAGAACCCCAAAGTCTCTAACTTCATTTCTCCGGGCGGTTCAAACTTATCCGCCCTTTTCCGGAGTATAAATACAGACATCCGTTTCGTCGCTGCTAACTAGTTGCGAGGCGCCATTCTTCCGACCATACGACCAGTTTGTTCCGCTACTCTTAAAGTTCCGGGCAGTTAGAACTGTCGACAAGCTCACATTTGTCAGCAAAAAAAAGTAGAATGGCGCGTATAGTTAAGCAACCAGGAGGATATCCTGCACCAAAAGCAGAAGGCATCTTAGTGCGAAGACTCGCGACATCCCGCTAAAAACTTCTAAACACACGACAATCGTCCCTCAATGGATGTCGTGAATACTCTGTTTTACAAGAACCCCGATCCATTTGGGGACCGCCGGCGCCACGCAATATTGTCCATGCTTTCAAAAGGCAGTTGATACGTTACCAAGTGCAAAAATCGGAGCATCAAACGTCCACCTGTTCCTACTTGGCGGGCCCCGCGATTATTTCGTCCAGCAAACATACAATGTTCGACAGACACGAATCTTTCCCACGAATCTATGCTGATCAACAATTACAAGGTTGTCATTGGGCAGAAAGTTGACTTGGCTGTCCCTGGGAACCCTGCCACATTCTGTCAGCAAGACACAGGCTGGGGTGATGGGGCGGTAGATTGTGACATTTTCCTCCGTGTCACCTTCGTGAATGACATCCACAACTGTCACTTTCCAACACTTCCTCGACTTGGCAACATATCGATTAGTGTGACTGTCGGGCGTGCCGTAGTCCAGCCGAGCGACCGATCAGAGCAGCGTGACTAACGGCCGGCTACAGGAACCTTGATGGGCCTGGCGACTGGAAAATGATCAGTGGCTTGAAGGCTGGGGTGCTCAATCGTACATGTAGACCGAGATTATGTTCAATCTTCGAGACTGTCGTGGCTTCTAAATTGCCGCGAACGTTTCAATTGTGTGGCACGTTTCAATCTCTGAAATCGTTCAATTCTGTCATTACAGATGTTTTGTTCCCATGTTAGAAGGGGACAAACGGGAAATATATGTAAAGTCGATGGCATAGCGCTCGATAAATTTCCAGGACAATCGTGTAAGTACGTTGGCCTGCGGGATTACTTGTAAAATATGGTGGAATTCCTTGCCATAGAAATGGGATGCACTCAATAGACTTTCAGAAGAGAATGAAGGTAAGAGCCTGCCAAATTACGACTCGGTCGGTTGTTCTCCGATAACAAGCGCTCATGAATGCGGACGAGGTCATTGTAACTTAAAATAAGCGCAAAAATAATCTTTACCATACGGATGACAATGCCTACAAAACTGAAAAAGTGTGAACTCAAGGAAGCCACATAGAGTGGTCAAAACTACATTCACAACTGCTTTGAATACCACCACTATTGTTCTTTTATATTATGCGGACATGAAGCTGCTGAGTCTTAGGCATTGGGCGTAACACGTGGAGTTCCCTCATACAGTTGCTCTAACAAAGCCATATCCACGACAACTGATGAGATTATCTAGAGATGGCAGAAGCTGTTGACCTCAACTTCACAAGTACCCTTCAGATTAAGGCGATAACTATTTAAACGTCATGCCAGGCCATTCATCGCCTGCTCAGGCCGACTGAAACTTGATATCATTGAAGTGACACCTGTAATGGGACAAGTTTTCTTCCCCCAGCACAGAACAGTATAGTTTCACTCAGTATGCTGGTGGGGTGCAGCAACGACAAGAGCATTAATGACTACTCTGTTCACACGAGCAAGAAGAATTTGTGCACGTAACAGTCTTGCAGAAGTACTAGACCTGATTGCTTCTGTCCAGCAGTTTAATGTTCACTCCTGATAGTTTATAGATGGGCACAGTAGACAAAAAGTACCTCTTAAGGTGGTGCTCACTGAAGAGAAAGAGAAAGTCTACGTAGGGCTATCTCTTAAGGGTGGTTATGTCATGCAGCAAACAAAATAGCGATTGAGAAATTCAGTTGGATAAACGTTTAATTCAGTCGAACTCCGTGCAATCGCTTGGGCTCGTAAGTTGCCAGGTCCTTTTTTTGAAGAAAATCACTCCATCAGCGCCGCCTCACGTTGTTTGCCAATCTGTGTTCAGCTGCGGAGAGTGTTGCATAGGCAGAACATAGACGCGCTTGAGCTCCAGAATGAAGCAGTATATACTCGGATGGGCCCAGACGTCCGTGTTACTGGAGACTGCTATCGTTGTTGAAATGCGTGAACGGTCAGTTTCCTCGGTCGGTAGACAGGTCCTGATTATCGTTCACGCTATTGGTCCAAATTTTGCATTCATAATCCCGTTGAGTGGTCTGACTCGAAAATTTTGGGATTTGCTGAAGTAATTGTAATCAATCGGCTCAAACCAGCCCTCTGTGTTTGGAGACAACTGCCAGTGAACTTGACCCTTTTCAGGACTTGATGATCTATCGTTATCCGTTTACTGATCTTCCACTGCTGCAACTGTTGGCTATAAAAAAGTAGTTCACGTTATTGTAGGGTTAGTGCTGATGAGCCGATAAGGAATGTTTGCATCAGTCAGTTTTTGTGTTCTATCTGCTGTCCTCTGTTTTGTAAATTTCCTGTTGATATAGGCGATGTCCAAATCACGCTGGGATCCACCGTATAATGTGTAACTGCGCACCTTGTCCTCGCCCATTTTGCTCCGCAGTCATCCGCTTCAAATGATCTCGACTGCGGAAGAAATTGTAAATGATCCGTTTATATAGTTCCGGATAACATCAATAACTTGGGATAACGCAACGTGGTATCACAGCCGAACCCGACACTTGCTGCCCTCATATGAGTAGCCATTCTCTCCTTGACAAACGCCTTCAGGGTTTTGTTGCCTCAACAATTCCTGAAACATTTACAGCAGTTGACGTACAGAATGGTCATTCTTGATGTGAACGTACTCGTATTCCAAAGATTGGCCGTGTCCTGTCTGCGATAAAGGGAAATTGTTATTTAACTTCGAAAATGAAAGCCGTCAGGAAGTCTGATGACGCATTCGTGCTTATTTATGTCGTGCGTATCAACCACATCACCGCGTGTGGGAAACTTCTGGAGAGTTGAATATGTCTTCTCTGTACAGAGCAGACATGTCTACATCATTTGCATTTGGCTTGAACAGTACGCAAGACGCCCTTCAAGTGCGTGTCGGAGCACTTCCAGGAGGTTCTTTGATGTCCACCAATGATCGTTGTACAACGAACTAACTCAACATTGAAAGCCTCTGCCCGCGTCGTATTATTCCAATGTCATTGGTTGTGATGTGCTTGCCTTAAACAGTGGTTACTTATTGGCTAATACCAGCAGTTAGTCTACTCTGAAATAACATATTCCTCGAGCCTTTCATTTCACCCACGCTGAGCCCCCAATTTGAGAGATGGGACTCAAACACCGACAAGTGAAGGGCAGGTTGTGCCCTAAGTCAGAAGAACCTGAAAACGAACGGGCGTTCCCTTGGTTAACGTGAAGCCGCGATTTGTAGCAAGTGTTACGAGAGCTAAGTTATTAAAGCTGACGGAAGTTAACCCACTGTGTCTGTCGCCCACATCTGCGTACAACTCAGTGCCTCTGACAAGTCGTACAATGATAGAAAATCTCAGCGGTTTTCAGAGAATAATGCTATCCTACTTGATCGCATTTCAAAATTGTTTTCAAC
The DNA here is from genome assembly GCA_008508345.1 of Paragonimus westermani. NCBI lineage: Eukaryota > Metazoa > Platyhelminthes > Trematoda > Plagiorchiida > Troglotrematidae > Paragonimus > Paragonimus westermani. Next base: position 26,272 of record QNGE01003728.1, on the reverse strand, counting down.
TTTCTGTCGGTCTTACTAGCTCCAAAATCACGTGCCACTGCAAGCGCTCCCAGGACTCTGAGAAAGTTTGAAACTCACGCATTCCAAAAAACGTCCTCAAGACTGCGATATAAACCATGTCCTAGAACACAAGATGTCATTTGTTGCTAATGTGATAGACACGTTTTCACCACGGAGGAGTTTATTTTTACATTAATGCATGCACGTACGTGCATTACTTGTGAGTCCATGTCATAACAGGCAACAATCCTATAACGTGGGTGAAAAACTACCAAGAACCACGCCAAATTTTGAAGGCAATACAAGCTACGGTAGTATTCAGTGAGCGGCAGATTAGAGCGTACAAAAAGTAAGTCAATAACGCGTGCTTCGGTTATTTCAATTTCTGCGCCAGATATGAAGGAATGAAACTGAAATATTTTCATCCACGATAATTGAAGAAGTCACAATCTAAGACTCAGATTTGTGAGCTGTGGTCGTAAGGTTTGGTATCGTATATGTTCGCACCTTGGCCCTCACGACGTCTAGGGTTTCGAAATGGTCTTGCTGACGTGCACTGGACGAATGTTGTCCGAAGTGATCCTTTTTCTCCGTATCATCAAGTGATGGTTCACTCCTAGCCTTTCTGAGGCCGTCCTAGTGTTCAGAGAGAGCAGGGTTTGACTACACGTGGTCGTAGGACGAATCCCTGTTGAAATGGGCAGTTCGGGCCCTCCCTGTTTCTTGCTCTTGCCAGTGCTGTTCAGTAATCCTTGAGGCCCCACTTCCCTGAGCTGAAAACAAATTATTTCTACGAGGCCGCCTCTAAGTTTGAAACAGTTCCACGCGATTCGTCTCCTCTTTGGTGCCTCACGAACAGTACCTCTACACCAAGGTGGTTTTCCCCTTATGTTTGTGAACCGAAGACGCGTGATCTCCCGTCATCATGCGTACCTTCAAATTCATAAGCCACACCAATTTCCAGCAGAAGTACAGCTGCTGAGGTGTTCCCATTGCCTGGCCGCTGTGTGCTTCAAAAGTTTACTTAACCCGTTTATGTGTTCTAGCCAGCTTTTCTGACCCCGGCTTCCACTGGACATAATACTTTAGATTTTCATTCGTATGATCATTCTTCCCTACGAGAACACAGGATTCTGGCGTTCTTACCTGGTTCTTCTTCCTGACCAATCCGGTTGCTTACTGAACATGTTGCTGTAGAAAATGTTTGGCCCATTCCGACCATCTCCTCCAACGCTTGCTCCGATAGGAAAGTGCCGTTTCCAGTCAACCTCTGATATGGTCTGTTCGCTCAAAAGCGGGATTGGATTTTGCCTGTAGAAGATCACATTTGTGATGTTGAGCTACCCTCGTCCTTCAGCTTTCGTAGAACCAGGGTTTCTATGCATATATCTCCAAATATGCGAGTTAGTGCATCGAGTAGTACACACTCTATTAGCTGTACCTTAGGAGTGTGAAGGCTCTCGCCAGCAATCTGAATTTACCGGTTCGCAACTAGAAGAAACAATCCACATCGGGACCCGCCATCCTGTCTACCCCGTTCACAGCGAACTGTCCTTGGACGGCAAAAATGATCGGTCACCACTCCCTACTTGAGCCATGTTTCGATGACGACTTTAACACCATATGTTGTCTCTTTGGTACTTGAATCAGTCCATTTGCTGCTAATGCCACACGCGGTTGTCCACAAGACACCCATACAGTCTTCCCAGGAGCATCTTTCAGTTCCCCATATGGACCCCTTAAATGCTAATCCAGAGTGAGTCCCCCAACTTTTGGTGGTATGCTGGGGATAGTACCCAATGTCACCAATGATATGCTTGTTCTAGTACAGTTGACTGGTGGCCTCTGCGGCATCAGAGGACTCTTTGCACAGCTGACTGAATGCAAATTCAGGGTTGGCTGTAGTGGTTCTACCCGTCTTGCGTTGTACTCACCATCGTCAGTTTGGTATCCAACATTATGATAGCCCCTTTGTAGGGATGGTTCCAGATCTCGACGGTCAACACGCACCGCCAAGCAATGGGCACAGATTTTAAAGCAGTTGATAGCTTTCCTCTCCATGCCCCTAGATTGCGTTAAGGGAATGCTACAGTGGACTGGATTTAAAAAATCGGGCCCCATCGGTCTCACAGACTCTGCAACTGGCTAATGCCTCATCCGTTCGCCCGCCAAGTTAATGTCAATGTGCTGAGTAATAACTGCCGGCATGAACAGAGCTGCCAATTGGTTAGCAGTGATGTTCATCGCTCTGGCGCTACTGCACCTGAAGTGGAGCTTAGCAACACTATGGATGATCAGATTCCGTGTCCGCCTCGAGAGCCACCTCTAAATATCCCTTCTGCTGCAGCTCCCCATTGAGGACTTGAGTGTCCAACTAGACACGTCTGATTGGAAATAAATTACTCTTTGTTCATCACCCCGGTGTTTTGACAGACGAACTCCGTGTACCTAGCTTTTTCATACTCGCACGATCGTCAAGGCGAGTATCAGTATTTGCAAATGCTACATTTGATTTCATTTTCACTAGCTTACGTTGATTCCTCATCGTCGGCAGATTAGCCCACGAAATAGTGTGGTGAGCCTCTAGTATATCACCAACTCCACCAACTCCTCGGATAGTCAAAACCAACGTCTTCGCCGTCACTGGAAGCAGAAGCAGCTTTCGGTTGGAAGCGTAATATTTCGTAAGGGTTAGTCGCCCAAGCTGTAGCTATGTCTCTGGATGCAATAACAGATGCAGAGGGAGAAAATACAAACACTAAGCCGACAGTTGTTCCGCCGTTTCCTAAGTGATTACACCTGGCCCCGTAAGCAGTCGCCTGGAAGGATCAATACCCACTGTTGTCGCGCCAAGCGACTTACGCCTTTGTTTGACTGGAATGAAGCATTCGCACCCGCTGCGTACGCATTCTAGCTCCGGAAACCTCTTCTAGAGGTTGAATGCATAATCCATGAGCAGCAGACACCAGCAGTGAAATGCCAATAGGCAAACACTGCACGGAATATAGGAGCTATTAAGTTTGGAAAGGCTTATTCTGCACTTGTGTTTGGCTGACCTCAGAGTACCGAAAGTTTCCAAACTCACCTTTGCATTTATGTGGGACGAGCACGACATAAGGGCGTTTGCAAAACTGCCAGGGTGAAAAATCAAACTGCCCGAGACACGTTGTCGGTGGAGGAGGTGGCAAACAGAAGGTTAAATTATAACTGTAGTTGAGAATCTTACAGGAATGAACAGATTCTGAGGTGTTAACGAAAGGTTAGTTGACGCAAAAATAATAAGGTACAAATGAAAAATTACACAGAAAACGCGAATGTGTTCAATAGGCCACCCGGTCCAAACGTGGACGATTACACGGGTTCGCGGGTGAGGTTCGAAGTGATCCAGGTCCGATCAGTTTACCGGTTTCAATATCTGGCCGGTATCCCCTTGTCTAAAAACTGTCAGCAAAAACAATTTGTAGTGTAGCGTTCAAATCTGAGGAATATATTCTGTAATTTATTTCTGTATGTAATACACGCCCTTTTCTTATCTCCGTCTGTTCATTTGTCTGCAGGCACAATCTTTCCAATTTCACTGGTTGGGAAGATGGAATACAGCCTTCAAGCACCGCTTCTGTCTTCTCATTTTGAGTGGACTGTTGGTTAGTAAATTAATTGCGCTGTGGAATTTTCAGCTCCGTGCATCTGCGGCCCACAAATGCCCGAAGGTTTTCTATCCTACGCCGCTTACTGAGATACTTAAGCTACGATGTCTACGATGGGGCAGCCCTTCTTTTGCGTAGGGTGACCTTTCCAACTTAGCGCGCCTCAAGCGGCTAGTCAGCTGTTCAATTTTTATCGGTACAGCTTCCATTTCATTTGTACCTATAAAATTGAACTCATTTGTTCTCAATACCGTGAATATGCCCGGTTTAGTCGTGAGAAGAAATGCGTAGCAAACAAGCTCGTTTTCGGTGTTTCATCATCAGGCTAAATACAACACATTTATATGGGTTAGATGGGGGTGGTAGATAACATATCACTAGAGCGAAAGATGTCAGTCAACAGTTTTTTGTCTGGTTTGAGTCATGAGACTTAGTTACGTAACATTGGCCACGTGAGTTGTACGAAGTCTGCGAGCGATGCGTCACATCTACGCAGTCATTCTATCCTGGGTTTGCGTACACGGCCATGGAAGATTCAACGTTTTGATTAGTCGTTTTTGAGCGCACAATGGTGGTGAGTATAGGCGAATTGCGATGGCCTCTGCAATTGAAAGTATACGACCTTCGACCTGTTTTGATTGTATCCCACATATTCGGTAGATTGGCCTGAACGATTCGGTCTGATTGATCAGATGATTTGACTCGATCAAATGCGTGGCGACCGCAGACGAACAGGGCCTCGTCGATCCTCGCGTCAACCACACCGGTTGGTGCTCCCGAATACGTTCGGATAATCGCCGTGTTGTGCGGCCTATGTAGCTTGTTCCACAGGAACAAACGAAATGGTAAATACAAAAAGAAGCGGCATAAACCGGCAATATATATTTCAACTGGGAGCGCAATACTGTTGTGGAGACAAACCGAACGCGTAGTTGAGCTGCGAAAAACGTCTTATTGATTGCTACACCGAGCTTCTTGGTTACGGTTTCAGCGACATCATCACCCTTGAAGGGCGATGAAATATAAACAGACCTTTTGTCTGCAGTTTGTGGTTTATCTATCTTAGCGCTTGTTCACATATTTTTAAGAATAAATTGCTCCGGATAACCATTTTCAGCGAGTGTAATAAATATAAACTGAGTTTCCTCTTCGATGCTGTCGCTCGGACATATCTTTGTGGTCCTATCTATCAGACATCGAATTAGGTTTTTCTTTTGTTTTAGTGGTACAAAGCTGTTGAAGTTTGTATACTGACTCGTCCAGGTTGCCTTACGATACACCTTTCGTTGTATCGTGCCATCCTCGCGACGGGACATGAGCACGTCTAGGAACGCTATACCTGCGGATGATTCGGGTTCTAGGGTGAAACGAAGATTCTTATGCACAGAATTGAAATGAGTCAGAACCTCACTAAGGCTTTTAGATTCATCCGTCACACAGATGATATTGTCTACATAACGCTTGTAAAGGGTGACCGATTTCATTTGATCTGCTAATGAGGCACACTCTAACTTTGCCATAAAGATATCAGCCAACAATGGGCCTAGTGGCGACCCCACTGCTACTCCGTCCTTTTGACGGTATAAATTGCCAGAGAACTTAAAGTGAACGTTGTGTGTGGAGCGATATAGTAACTGCTTTAATTCTCCTACTGGTATTCCCACATTGATATTATTACTTTCAATATACTGTCCGAGGAACTCAATCGTTTCATTGAGTGGGATATTAGTGAAAAGAGACGTGACGTCAAGTGAGAATAAACGCTTGCCTAGTACGTTCAGCTGCTTTAATGTTTCAACAAATTCGAAGGTATCTCTCAAGCTGTGAGTGGCTAGTTTTTTCCTAACTGGCTCCAACAGCGTGGCAAGTCATTTTGCCATTGCGTGGTACGGAGAATTGCCCATATCTAAAATCGGTCGTAGTGGTACACCGTTTTTATGTACCTTGGATAACCCGTAGAGTCTAGGAATTACAGTGCCTACCGGTCTAATTCTTTCAAAAGTTGCAGCATTCATCAGGCCCTTCTGCTTCATACATCTGAGTGCTTTTGTTGGTGACTTTTCAATAGCTGTTGTTTTGTCCTTCTCATTTTTTGTGCTCACAAATTTGGTTTTATCTCCCAATATTGCAATCATTTCACTCAAATAATCGGCTTTATCTAAGATGACGATCCCGGCGCCTTTATCAGGTCTTGAGATTATTATATTTCCATTCTGTCTTAGGGATTTCAGTTAAGCTAAATGCTCTCTCGTTAGTAGGTTTTTAATTATTGATTTTCGGGTCAGATACTGATAGCAAGACTGAACTAGGGTTCCTTTGAGCATCTCAACATCAACAGCTGATGATGGTTGTAGATCACTCAATTGATCATAAAGGTTTTGAAATTGGGTTTCTAAGTCTAACTGTCTAATTCCATTCTCAGGACAACAGAATTTCGGTCCTAGTGATAGTACCTCGAGAGCAACTTTATCTAAGAGCAAAGAAAAAAATTATGTACGTACCGTTCAGGATTTCTTGGAAATTCGACCCTGGGTTTGATTGGGTTGAGTTGCCTTCGCAGCTCCAAAGACTTCTTTTCTCGTCTTTCGGCCATAATCTGATGAACGTTATTTTCGAATTCATTTGCTTCACTAGGTGTTAGCTGTGTCAGTATCCCCTCAGCGTTTTCGTTGCAGTCTTCTAGTGTTATCACACCCTTGGTCAGTATTGCCGTTCGGCTGCCCAAGCTACAACAGATGCGGTGATCTTCAAGGTTACAGTGGGCACCGAGAGCAGACTGTGTCTGTGAGTTTGACAACGTTTTGGCAAGTTTTTAACTTGATCCATAGTGGGGCAACTAACGACCTCGGAAAGTAAGTCGTCTCATTGGTCAACAGCGTTGCGTTTTGAACTGTTATCCTATTATTTACTATGTTTTATGCAGCTCAGAGGACCACTGGACTGCTAGAGGAAGCAAGAAGCAACAGGGTTCGAGTGATCATTGTCAGGATGCGTAGCATCACACGACCCAGCGCGATGATGCGGAAACGGGAAAACAGGCGCAATGTTGGAGTCAAGACAGAATGGTCATCAGGACGAGTTCTGAAATTGGAACCAGACTTGGCAGATATTACATGTTCGGAGAGGACAGTTCTTGCCTTCCGGACACGCGACAAGAAGAAGCTACGTCTACATTCAAGACGGCTATCTGGCATAAGTTCGCAGCATGGACACAAACTGCTCGTTCTGGCTATATTAAGCGCTGATTTTCACGAATGGTCAAGCATCTTCGTGGTCAGGAATATGAGGATCATGTCGTCGTAATCAAGCAGAAACCTGGGGGAAAGAGTAGTACTTTCTGTCAGATTTCCTTGGTGAGGTCAAGTCGCTAACCCACGGACGTCCTAGGCGCCACATCGCCAATTTTTTTCAGAGACCAATCGTCCTTCCGAATATTGATGGGCCAAACGGCAGGTCCATTTTCTGGATGGGACCAGAAGAACCCACTATCGACGGGGCTGAAATATATGTTTCAAGTAGGAATCCAACATCTCCGAAAGTTGCTTGGGAAGTGCCAGAACACTGCTGACTTCTATCATATTTCCACACATATTGAAGCGAACTGAAGGAAAATGTGCAGTGGTCGTCCCTAACTTTTCCACGAGAAACAAGTGAGGAGAAGAATCACCAACGAAGTTCGTAGTACACGGAAAGTACCGAATGTGCGTCACCCTGTGTGTAACTGGTTCAGGAATCTAACAGTTAGTCCGTTAACAAGCACAACACACAATCGGATCATCTAGCAATCATGGCTTTCCTATAGTCGACTTACAAGAACAATCCAAAAGAGAAACTAGCGATTTCGCACTAACCCATTTTGCTTAAATATCTTCCGAAATATTAAAATATTGATTTCAAGCAGCGCATGCAGGTTATCAATTGCGAGATGTATTGAGCAAATGATTAGAGTTCACCGACAAAAGTCCTGACGTAATAACTTCGGGGTGAAAAATGTTCAAACATTCCAAGGAAGATGACTCGTTACAGGCATTGGCTCATTTTTTCACCTTTTATGTATGCGTGCGTTGTAACCTCCGAGGTGAAATGCATAACAGCCCGTGGTGGAAATGTGCAAGTCTGTACCGTTTTGGAAACGTGGGCGGGACGGAAATTTACGACAATACCACGTTGTATTCCGATAGGAACGCTGGCATACTTGATTTTTGGACATGCATTCGACGCTTCTCGCTTCTCTGTCTACACGGAATCTATGCTTTTCACCCGATGGTAAAGTTATGGGGCGGAACACGGTGGGAGTTATGTGGCTTTGAAGGACTGCACGAAGAGTCACGCCCAACTAATATTAAACATACCTCTCACTCAGTTGTTTTGAATTGGCCTATTGACTTGCGTAAGTTGTACATAAACTTTTGTCAATGCAGTTAAAGAATATTCGGCAGCTCAGGCGAAGTATGTTCTTAGCGGGGCGTACTACACGGTATCCTATCGTCCGACCCGTATTTTCTGATGAGTCCGCATGTATCCTGCGTAGAGGTGACCTGTACTCAGAGATACAGCTGACATGCGTGCCAAGACAATTTTGGGGCATATGCAGTGAAACTGGATAGGCTAAAATTTAAGTGAAGGCGGGTGGAAGCATACAGGGAAGTACAGGTACTTCTGACGTTGGTGGAAATATTGACCGACGGCCAGCGGAAACAAGATTTTCAGTGCCCCGTTCTTTTGTTAGTTTATTGGGAAAGTTCCACGGGTTATCAATTCAGCACATAATTTCCGACCCTAAACAGCTGTGAGAGGTATGCTTAATATTGGTTGGAGGTGGCTCATCGCGCAGTCTATTAGAACCACATAACTCCCACCGTGTTCCGCCCCATAACTTTACCACCGAGTGGAAAGCATAGATTCCGTGTAGACAGAGAAGCGAGAAGCGTCGAATGCATGTCCAAAAATCAAGTATGCCAGCGTTCCTATCGGAATACAACGTGGTATTGTCGTAAATTTCCGTCCCGCCCACGTTTCCAAAACAGTACAGAATGGCACAGAATTGCTGCGAGTCTCAAACTGCGCAGCATCAGTTGAGTAGGGTAAATAGTCCATTTCAGTATTGCGAATGAAGTGCAAAGGATGGGATAACGTGTATTTGGAATGTCATTCAATGCGACATTGGATTAGTGACGGAATAGGCAAACAGACGCTAATGAGGAGTCCACATCTTCAGCCACAGAATCATAAAGCAAGAACGATCTATGGAAAACTGGATGGATATGGTATTTGAGTTGAGGTAACTAGCAACTATAAACTCCAGCATTGTAAACAAGTGTTGAATCGGTGAAAGTAACGTATTTGGGCAGGCTTGCAACGACTTACACACTAATAGTCGGGACGGGTTATGATGACGCTGGGAGTGACTGCGCTGAAACCCCACCTCGAGAGGGCGGTATCTTGTGGAACGATTACTGATCATATTGAACAAGGAGCTACGTGAGTGGCTGATCATTTTGAGGATTGAAAGGGTAGGAATGAGGCCCAATCTGAGTAGACGGAATTATACAGTTCATCTAATCAGGGCTGACATTCCAACGTCACAAGACGTAAGTTCGAGGCCAAGAAAGATCTTATTGGTATGTTGTTGCACTCTCTCAAGAAGCGTTTCAACCGCCCTAAGTGAAGCGGGCTTCATCTAGGTTTTCTAGCGGAGGCACATACGGTAAAAATAATTGGTATGGCGGATTCGAGTAATGAAGGGCAAACTTATCGGAAGGCCTCTTCAGCAACGCTAATGTAATATCAGCTGTCATCTCACTCTCCACAACGCCTGGTGAGCTCAAAATAGTGAGAGATCAATGTGCTCAGGTCCATCTCCGCCGGAACTGTATATAGCCTCATACTAGCAACAGGCTAGACGACACGTGCTGAAGAGCAGATGTCCAATTTCACGCATTTGCGAAAGTTGAAAACCGGCTCACTGGCATGATAATCACATAGAGTATTGAGGGAACTCCGTAAGGCGGCTGAAACAGCGGAGGTACTAATGACACGTCAAATTTCAACGTCATTCGCAAACAACGACAAGGAAGACGAAATAGAAACAAGGTCGTCTATAAGCACACGAGATGAGGGCAAGGGAAAAATGAAACTGAGAGACAGTAGATGTGGCTTGATCGGCATTTGAGAAAGACAGAATCCACATGTATTCTGTGGCACCTCCGAAGGGGACTAATTTGCGCTCCACAACATTGCAGTTCGCCAAACAGAACAGCGTGATTCATGTAATCAAAGGCCTTCGGAATACCTCAGCAAAAAGTATCCGTAGCAATACCTTGGTTACCTGCATTCATCCACTTCTCCAGGGCTAGCGAAAAATTCGTGCCGCATAGTCGTTTTCTGAAAATGCTATACTTTGGCCAGTGAAACAATTGATGGGGGAAAGATAGCCATGAGACTACTAGTATAAGAGTAACCCTAGTATGTTGGGTTAAGTCGGAGGCAGAGTCAAGGAACGGTAACCGTTAGGAAGGTCTGTAGCACTTCTGAAAACGAGGCGATATAATATGTGGTTTCCAACCACGAATTGTGAGTTTCTTGGAAGAGATCGGGTGAGTAGTTTGACTGGTCACCTGCGATCGGATTCTGAGAACGCCATCTGGGACAGGGAAAGATTTATTAGAAACTCGTCCTCGGCATTCAAGCTGATGGCTGGTCCTTCCGATCGACTTACGCTACGAACAACGCCTAAGTATGCAACACGCCTTCACATTAGTAGCTGCCCCGTCCAGTTGGCTTGAACTGTAATCAACTTCTGTGTGCAGTCCGGGCGCACACCATTGACTGATCCATCCGGTTAACCTCTACTGTGAGAACACGTATGGAGGACACATGCAGAGAGTGGTGAGATACTTGTATTGGAGGCGTTTGAGGTACGTGTCAACTCTCACCTTCAGTTCTGTTGACCGTCAGGTTGATGGGAATATCTCCCAGCACCGCGGCAGATAAGCGGAGTTGCAAACATTGGGTGGTGACTTGGTGACAAATACACCTTCCAGTGATCAGCAGGCGGCTTGAATTGGGCTGTTTTTTAAATAGTGTTCTGTATGAGCATTGCGCGATCTCAGTCGTGTTAGAAAAAAATGCAAGAGAGTGAATGGTATTAACTGGAGGTTCTCAGTGAAGGACATAATAGCCACTTTTGTGCCGTCTCATGTTCAACGAATTCGAAGGCAGCCATATGATAACGTCATTCGCAGTCACTTCTGGAAATGACATTTTGTCGGACAATATCTACGCGGAGTCCTGCAGAAAGAAAGAAAAATGCGCGTTTTCTATAGACAAGAAGGCTGGAGACGTTATCACACACGTTTCACTGTTAGATGAGTGCGCAGTCTTGTGGGGGTGCAGTGTCAACACCGTACGACATATACTCCTATTTTGACATCTTCAAAGCACTGAAAAATTGGGCATTTTCAAGCCAGGATAATATTCATTCCGCCCCAAAATCTGCGATGAATCGAGTTACGAAACGTGAAATGTCGGCAAGTGTCAACAGTAGGTTGCTCATGCAGAAATGGTGAAACATTTTTCATCGACAATCCAGTACTTTCAGCACTTGGTCGATGTATCCCAATTTTCTCATCAGCGTTGTTTACTTACAAATGATGAGCTATTGACGCCCTGCCTAAAATTGCGATCTTGATACTTTGAAAATTATCTGAAAAAACGAAACTTGCGCCAAAATGAACGTTCTTCTTTTCGAGTGGCCTTCAAGGCCGATACCTGCGAAGGCCATAACTGCCAGCTTTTTGAGTTACCAACGGAATGTGCGTTTGCCCGCTGCTGATGATGCAGGCGATCCTCTCGGATAAGTGTGGTGCATTGTCTTTCGATTCGCACATAAGAAATGCGACCACTTTGGAGCCAGAAATTTCGGTTATTTAAGGAGTAGCTTCAGTGTTCGACTGCGAAGTTGGCAAGGTGATTTATCGCGCTCCCGAACAGCCAGTAGTGTGGGCTCTGTCTCGGCCGTGACCAGAACTTTCGTCAACTCGGTAAGTAGTCCACAAACCGAATATGAAAGGCTTGAGTTGTCTCTAAACTGATCCGCCAACCAGGAACGCATTATAGCTGTTTCCATTTTGTAGTACTTCCAACAGTTACTGGTGGCAGAACCGATTAGTTTGGTGCTGCAGATGAAACTGGAGGAGATCACTGCATGTTCACTTCGTAAGACGAGACAGGGGCTTTTAGGTTCTTGACTACTAGGTTCTCACCGATGAGAACGATGTCATGACACGGCGGAATGAACGCGATTCCGAAGGCTAGAGCCTTCGGAATCCGCAGACGGGAACGCAGGGAATCTCGTTTCCAAAAGGTTGAAATCACCCACCGAAAGGATATGAAAACATTAGGGCGGTGATAGTTCCTGAATCCGCTATTATGAGTTCACTTCTTGCATATTCCCAGGACAGATGTCCTAGCAGCAAACAATCCAGTCAGTGGTCATGGTCAGTTTAAAGAATGGTTTACCGGACTGCTTCGGGACTCGCAGTAAGTTTCGGGTTTTCACAATAAAGGGTCTGAAGTGGAACGTATACACAGAAGGCTGGCCACCAGCCACACCTCCGGCTCTGTTGGCCCGCAGTGACAGCATATCTTCAGTTTCATGTTCGCGGTCCGGATGCTCGATTACTGGAGCTATCTATGGCTCTAGAGTGAGGCAGAGGCCACGAAGTTCAGCGAGTTTACTCGACAGACTAAGCGGTTCGGCAATAGAGGAGTGTGTACTAGGTACGCATTGTGAACGTTGTTATTGACAACGTAAACGACGAAAATACCACCAACCCAGTACTTCAGAATGAGAACCATATTTCAACTAGTGGCAATATGAAGTAACCAGCGGAGCACAGTCATTTTGCTTCAGTCCCTCACGTATTTCTTCAAAACGATCGGGAGTTGTTGATACCCTCTAGGGAGGAGATGACGTCTGTGGCAATAGCGCCCTAGAATTTGCGTTCCCGTGACCCGGAAAATGACAGTGATCTTACGAAGTCGTGAGTGACGTTTGCATATCGCAGGGCTTAAACGAGGTCGTTCGCTACTTTGAGATAGAGGGCCGGAAATTTCCACCGGTTTCTGTCATGCACGGATTCGTCTATAATGGAGACCGGAACACACCTGATAACGGTGTCTTGAGACGGACCAGAGTTCAAAGTTGGGTTGTTAAACATTTCAAACTTATCCGCCTAGGTCATATGGGAGAACACTGTAGCCTAGGAGATATTGCTGAGTTTACAGAAATTTAAGAGCGCTTCCCTGTATTCGCCGTAGTGCGGTGATACCCTCTGAGTCAGTCGCATTCTCCCAGATCGCATGGAACCAGGGATCCGTGCTACTCGTGCAATGGAAAACGGGCAAAACCGCTTGAAACCCATTTTCGCGCATAAGTCGCGTCAGGGTACGTAATCTTGCCCATAGCGGAGCAACCGACAGTAAATCACGTAAGCGAGGATATTCTGTATAATCTCTGAAACTTATTGATCAAGGGAGCCCAACAACTTTGGCATGGGAGCACGACATCCTCCTGGATTTCCAGACGATTTAGCGTTGACGACGGGGACTCATACGACGTGATTTCGGGTACCCTCGAACAGCTTATGATGCCGACCCGCCGGGACCAGATTAGTCGATAGCAATTGGCTCGGGGATCGGGCGCTGAACGCCTGATTGTGAGGCGAACAGCGAATACGCAGATCAGCATTTGTCTCGCGAAAGTTTCCGCGATTCTCGGTGTATATGTTGCTACAGACGGGATCAGCCCAAACGACCGCATAGTCGTCCGGCCCCGTTGGGACGACTAATTCAAGATCATTGGCCGTTAGGTCTCTGTTGGTGGCAACGTAGACGGGACGTGGCGTCCTCTGCTCATATCACCAACAGATGAAACTTGATATATGTTTGATATAGTCCAGTGTTTCTAGATCAACGAAGAAGTGAGCCATTATCAAGTGTACTGGACCTTGAACGAATGCCCTAGGCAACCATTTGCAAAGTGATTAGGTCACTCAACGAGGGGATAAGGGACAAGTCAAGGGAGGTCAAAACTCTCACTCCACCCGAGAGTAATACATCTCCAGTATGACTTGACGATGGACCTATAGACAATCAGACCGTTGATAATAAAAGGATATTATCACTGGACGTGTGCCCAATGTTCATCGAGGTGTCATTCAGAGGGACAATTGATCTTACATTTGATTACATCCACTCGAATGATACGCGGTTCGAAATGATGGGTGGGAAAACCAAAGACCTTTCGGAAGTTTGCGTGTAAGACACCCGGTTTCGGTTTGAGGGAGAGATTCGTCGCCAGAAGAGCGGGATCTAGACGGTCCCACCGCTAGCTAAAATGTCCATGGAGATGATTGAACAAACAAAGCTGACGATATTGATAAAACAGCGCGTACTTTACAAACGGTATGTAGTGGAACTTTTCTGTATCACTGTTAAAAACGCTGACACATTCCCTCTGTTATTACTGGCCAACTCAGCTCGCAGGAGATCGAAGTTCACTATGAAAGCTAAACAGAACAGAAGACTGGCCTTCCTCGATGTTGTACCACCGAAACGTACAGATGGCTCAGTTCAACGGGGCATACACAAGAAGCGGACGTGGAATGGCCAGTATACCCATTCTCACAGCTCCGTTCCAACAAAGCAGAAGCAGCACCTGATACGTTGCCTGGCGAATCAGGTTTACAAAATTCATATTGAGGACATGCTTAACGAGTAGCTTCAGCCACTAGTTAGAACGTTTTGTGCTGTTGGATATCCTGACAAATTCTCAGCTCTGAATATGTAATGAAAGGGACCGCAAGGTAGTGAGTAATCTGTCAAACGGAAGGCCACCAACATAAACTCACCTTACGAGTGCAAAATATCAAGTCCGTCGCTGACAAGAAGGCTCAGTACAGCCCTGCTGATAACGTTCCATGCAGCTAGTTGTACACCTTCGCCTCAAACACGCAGTGACCAGTAGCGTTACTTTGTTTAGTGTCTACTCATTCTCTTTTTGCTGTGGAGTAGATTGCATTAGTCGCGCAACAGAACGCTTAGCTGACTACCGGACAGCAACGAAAAATTTCCGGCCCGATTCTGGCCAACCTAGTTGACACGGGTTGCAGAGTCAATGTGGGTGTCGCATTCGAGCCGATATACGGCGTCACACGTGCTCACACCAGAGTCATGAATTGTTACATCCTCGCTGCTGCGGGGACTATTGGGACCCGGCTGCGAAACATCAGTCCTTGCACGCAGAGGTCTTTTGTTCAGGCACTGAATTTACCCTGACCTGCCGTCGATGGAACAATTAACACGGCACCACAGCAACCATGTCCATAACCACCAAATGACACAAGACTCACACGGTATTAGGCTCCACGAAATCCCCGCTAACTACGTGTTTATCGTGTTGCATTTGGTTTTGAATAACACACCGAAGATGAGCTTGTTCACCAGGTTTTGACTTTTGATAAAACCTCCGGCTATATCTGAACGGTTAGCCTTGCTGCAGTCAATAAGAGAAATGCTTCTGGTGCCTTCACACCCAGTTTCAACAAAAGTCATGGAGCTAGATGGTTCGTTGCAGGCATTATCTAGTTCGCTATGTCACACCTTAGACTACTGCAGATGCAGGAGGCCAGCCAGGTGATTTTGTTGCAATAGCAAGTCTCACCTTCGGGTTTGGGGGTAAGAGCAGGTGTGCCCCTGAGGTGTCACGACGCCGTTTGATCAGACATAAAGAAGGCATACGCCCCCCAGGCAATGTCGTTCAAGTTGGTGTAACCACCCATTGCCACGCAGACGGCAGAGTGACTGACCGATTTAATCACAACTTTGGATGAAACTAAGCCACTCACAGCGCTCTTACTCTGACGTCCAGATATTTAGCGGTCACCGACAAACTTGGTGCAGTTCGATTCGAATGATATCAGTGGCTTATACTGTTTACTTGTCTAATCCACTGTGAGGTATGATGCTATGCATGAGGATGAAACACCTCGCGGCATAGTCCACTACAAGAAAAGTCCATAAACATGACACGTAGCTCACACGTTCGTCCGAGAAAATTGGAATAACTGACCGCAGCTAGAGACAATGGCGATTAATCACCATCTACGAAACCAGAGACAAATTGAGAAAGTGTGGTTTCATCTTCGCACGCAAATAACTTGGGAATTTCGACGAAGTCAATGGTATGCTGACTTTGACAAAACTGTTAAAATGCTATTTCCAACTAACATATGGGAATCTGCGAATTTCACCTAATGTCACATGACCTCACGGTATATAGCGTCTAAATGGTCAGCTACCGGTAGATTGCCTCCGTAAGTCAAGTCGGCGCGACGTTGAGCAATGGAGGCGTACCTCAGATAATATTCGCGGGGGCGCGCACGCGATTCGATGAATATCCGAAGGAATTTCGTGGATCATAACTACAAGCACGAACAAGCTCCTCCGACAGCAGCTTCGTAAAACCAGTTGATTGACCTAGCGACCCAACAAACGTTACAGTTACATTTGCCAGATTTGGTTCCAGCAGCAAGGCTCCGTAAACTTGCATGAAGACCACGTGCACTGGACGAAGTGAAACAATCTACCGCCCTTTCCATTGCCATATGGGAAACCCATGGTGTGGTTCGGGGCCACGCACAAACTGATCTCTCATTGATTGTACGTGCTCGCTGACTGTGCTAGAATCTTTTGCAGCCGGCCTTGTTTAACGTACTATCGTTTGCTTAGTAAGGTTGGCAGGGTGTCGTTTCAATGGCACATTCGTGGATAAACGATACAATGCATGTGCACACTGATGCAGATATCTGCGGTCAAGTTTGAGTCTGACCACAGTATGCATAAAGCACAAAGTACGATTGCGAATAGAAGCAGGTCTACAATAATTTGAAATAAAACAGCTGCTCAAAACGATCCCTAGGATAGTAGCCAACGACCTCAGACGGAACATCATTCCGGCGGTTGTCAACCCCGCAAGAAATGACCGGCTGTTCAGGGTCAGATGATAGAGCTTGTGGAGCCTCTTGTCACGAACAAGTTGGCTGTTACAGTCGCTGAAATGAAGGACCAATGAACGAGTCTTGCGCTGAGAGAGAGTGTGCAAGTTAAGTCCCTGTGTCGGGATTCAACCGAGTGAAAGTCAAAAGGTTGAAGTGGCCAATCACACTTCACATGCTACCAGTCAGTGACCAACGTAATGGCTAGACGCCAGAAACGTTCAACAGCCAAAATGTCTTTCTCCGAACCGGTACATATGACTCAATTGAAAACTCAGAAGAAGATTTTATGTAAACACCATGAAGCTCTTAAAATGTTTCTAAGTCTATGTGGGCGAAAGTTGGCTTAGTCATCGTAAGAGTAAAGCACCCCTCATTTGCAACCGTATCACAGCGATTTGTTTTGACTTTGTTGCGGCCCGTTGAATCACTGCCGCATCTCCGTTGATGTTGTGAAGGTCTGTTGGATTGTTATCAAGACTGTTGTGCTTGATTTGGTTAGTGTCGTTTCCTTTTTAGGTTGGTTCCAAGTTTTACCTCAAACAGATCGAACTACTCGTCGTTATTTATACTTCGGATCCTGATAGTAATTGCCCTAGTAATGACCATTCTTGCTCCTGTAAATTGTACGAGTCGATTTCAAAATATTTTCTTTATATGTATTTTTATAGTAACTTATGATTCCTTAAGTTTCTGATCCACGGAAAGTCATTTTGCTCCGGTTCACCTTTGGCAATTTGGTTATGTGAGCTCAATCCTGCTTTATCGTTCCCCATTGCCGATCAACGTCCAGTTGTTCATTTCGTTACGCAGGCATACTGTCTGTCCAATTTTTGTTGACTTTTCACACTCAAGGTGGGAAACTGAATTTTTCGTGTACTGGCTCACCTAGTGCCGTGTTGAAACCATTTCTTAATAGCGCCTTCTCAACCATTTCGAGAATGACTTGTCGTTTGGTGATTGGAACGAGGCGTTATTGGATTGTCAGGCTACGCAGACTCAATGTGAACTGGAGTCGTTGACAAACAACTCCATGCTGCTCGAACTACTGGATATTCGAGGTATGTTCCCGATTCCCAACCCCGACGGCCATGGACGCTCCATGTCATGGAATATGAAGATTCTGTAAGGGTGGTAAGGTCTGAAACTTTAGAAACCACCACAGGTTCTGATGATTTTGCAGTTAACTGGCCCGATGACACTTCTGCAAGTTACCAACCTGCCACAGAATGTCCGGACAATTTCCGGAAAGTGGGGACCAAAAAGATATCACGGAGACCATTCCCTCAAATGAGGAACAGTTGAATAATAAAGACCACCATGATGTTCGTGTCAAGGAGGTCGCCAAGTCCCCGGAAATATTGTGTGACAAAAACTAACAAAGTGCACTAGTGTGTGACCTTCATAGTTGGCACGGTTACGCGCCACTTTGTTCTTCAACCCTCGAGCAAAATCTCTGGCACTCCACCTACGCGCCTCAACGCTCAAGTGCCCACGTCCCGCCTACGCGCTTAAACTCTCACATGTCTACATCCAGCCTACGCGCAACATTGTACTGTTCACCCCACCATTTGGTCCACTTTTGATTTGATCTTCTGACTGATCACAAACCCTTTAAATATGATCCGGTTTGTGACTGTGTTGTCTTCGGATTGAGTGACACAAATGAGTTCTGTCAGAAGGCCGGTCTTCTCTCTGTGTTCATGCGTCAGCCTCGGTTGGTTCGGTTGGCCGGGAAGTCCCAAACTAGTCGTGCAAATTTCGTAGTCTGTTGTTCGCTACCGTCGACTATCGTTCCGTTGTACGTCGTTGCCGTGACCGTTAGTCCGTAATCTGTTCACGTTCTCGTTGAAGATTTAAACGAGTTACAACTTATTGGCGAACGTGTCTGTTGATTTTCAATTTCGAGAGACGAATTCGTAGATTTAGAACGTCTTCTCACCCAGCGGCTCAGGCTTATCGGGGCACCCACTGACCGCTTATCTGCATCAAACTTGGCCCCACCGGCGTCGGCCGGTGGGAAGCAATCAATTGACGCTGCCGCAATCGGCATTACCGAATTTTATTACGATACCCAGGCTGGTTTGACGTTTGATGCCTGGTTCAGACGGTAGGAGGATTTGTCCATTGTCGTTTCCGTTATGCAGGACAATCCGTAGAAGGCCCGTCTTCCCCTACGCAAACCCGGTACTGTTGAGCACGAGAAGTACGTCAATTTTATCCTTCCAAAAGAACCCACGCGACAATCCCTTCGAGAAATCGGTTGAGAAGTTGCGTTCCTTTTTCGGTGATCAATCTTCCTTGTTCAACACAAAGTGCCAGTGTCTAAAACTGGCCAAGTCAGACGGCGACATCTACGTCACTTATGCCGGTGTGGTCAATTGCGAATGTCAGCGTTTCAGGCTTGGTTTACTTACCGAGGATCGATTCAAATGTCTGGTGCTCATCCGCGGTCTTCACTCTCTGGAAGACGCAGACATCTGTACCCGCTTGCTGAGTAAGGTCGGGCAAGATCCCACGACGATGCCTCTGATACTCACCGCTGAGCGCCATCGTCACATCAACCTCAAACACGACGCTGCAATTGTCAAACGCGGCACTGGCGCCAAACACTCGGTGCGCTCCGGCCCATTGGACAATGGCGCGCGACCCCAGAATCTCTCACAGCATCTCAGCCCTAGTCCACTTCCCGCAGGACTTTGCTCCTATCATTTGCGTTCATACGCCAAGAAGTCACCTCCGTCCCCGCGCGGGCATTGTGGATCATTGCGGGACACAAGAACGGCTTCTGTCAATCCCGGTACATTGACAGTGGTTCCCCTGCTTGCAAGAAGCGGCAAAACCTCAAGTTCAACTCGAGGCTCAAATCCAAATCGGTTGGCAAAGCCTTGAGTCTGCCGACCACCTTCCAATTCAACGCCCACGGTTGAGGGAAGTTCGTGTAGATCATGATGAATGGCTTTCCAGTTCGATTGCAGTTTGACAGTGGGTCGGATATTACAGTCACTTCGGAGGACCTCCGGAGAGCGCTTGGCCAACTTCTAATTCGACGGACGTCTCAGTGCGCCACCAGCGCCTGTGGCGGCCTCTTGCAGTTGACTGACCAATCGCAGTGTTGCGTCTCATTCCGAAACACGACTATCGACAGTTCCAGCCACGTCTCTGGTGCAATCTCAATTTACCCGGGATCAATTGGATAAACCAACTTGGTCTGTTTGAATTTCCAAGTCGAGAAATCTGCAACCAGGTGCGCTCCCCTGCCGCGCCGCGCGATGTGACGGCTCGAATCACCCGACGGTCCGCGCCGGTTTTTCAGGAAAATCTGGGAGTCTGCCCCCAGACCCAAGCAATCCCCCATATACCTGCAAGAGCTTAACCTGTCTTTCGTTCGAAAAGACCGGTGACGTACACAGCTTTGGCATTTGTGGACCTAGAGCTCAAGTGCTTCGAGGAACAGGGTGTCCTAATTCCTGCGATCGCATCACTAACTTCACCAACGCCGAGTGCTACTGTCAACACTGTTCGCGCGCCGTTAAGTCAGCATAACCTCACCGAAACCATTGTGTCTGACAATGGCACTTAGTTCACTTCCGGTCAGTTCGAAGAATCCCACCGCCACAACGCCACTGAACACGTTCGATCGCCTCCATATCACTTGCAGTCCAACGGGCAGGCAGAACGCTTCGGTGACACCCGAACGTGCCCATCTCAAATTGAATGGAGAGAGAACGTCGACAGGAATCTCACAGTAACTTCCACTTGTCAACCGGACGCCTCATAACAAGTTGCTGAGCACTAACCAATCTCCTGTCAAATGTCATATGGATCGTGAACCGCGAACAAACCTGCCCCCCATAGTTCCGATGAAGCAGCCAGAAGGGAAACAATTTTCTTCGGACGAACATGCCTCCCAACCAATTCAACCACCTGTCTACGCCAGTGACCGTCGAACCGACTACAAACAGTGGGCAGAATATGTAATACTGAGACGCAGATGTAAGGTGCTTCATGAGATTTCCGTTGCGGGAAATACTTGGGCCCGCCATCGCAATCAGCCCTGGGAAGGATGCCGTCTACCTACCCGTGGACACGTTTGAGCAACCCGAAGCGCCAACATTATCGCCAGCCGCTGATACTAGACCTCAAAAACATCGAACCCATCGACGACGCCAGTCACCGACTAATATTCAGGTTGAAAAGAAGAGGACCAGCTGCTACCAATCTTCGTGAGGGAGGGGTTGAGAAGGTGGGCAAAGCCCCGAAAATATTGTGTGACAAAAACTAACAAAGTGCACTAGTGTGTGTTACTGTTGAGCACGAGAAGTACGTCAATTTTATCCTTCCAAAAGAACCCACGCGACAATCCCTTCGAGAAATCGGTTGAGAAGTTGCGTTCCTTTTTCGGTGATCAATCTTCCTTGTTCAACACAAAGTGCCAGTGTCTAAAACTGGCCAAGTCAGACGGCGACATCTACGTCACTTATGCCGGTGTGGTCAATTGCGAATGTCAGCGTTTCAGGCTTGGTTTACTTACCGAGGATCGATTCAAATGTCTGGTGCTCATCCGCGGTCTTCACTCTCTGGAAGACGCAGACATCTGTACCCGCTTGCTGAGTAAGGTCGGGCAAGATCCCACGACGATGCCTCTGATACTCACCGCTGAGCGCCATCGTCACATCAACCTCAAACACGACGCTGCAATTGTCAAACGCGGCACTGGCGCCAAACACTCGGTGCGCTCCGGCCCATTGGACAATGGCGCGCGACCCCAGAATCTCTCACAGCATCTCAGCCCTAGTCCACTTCCCGCAGGACTTTGCTCCTATCATTTGCGTTCATACGCCAAGAAGTCACCTCCGTCCCCGCGCGGGCATTGTGGATCATTGCGGGACACAAGAACGGCTTCTGTCAATCCCGGTACATTGACAGTGGTTCCCCTGCTTGCAAGAAGCGGCAAAACCTCAAGTTCAACTCGAGGCTCAAATCCAAATCGGTTGGCAAAGCCTTGAGTCTGCCGACCACCTTCCAATTCAACGCCCACGGTTGAGGGAAGTTCGTGTAGATCATGATGAATGGCTTTCCAGTTCGATTGCAGTTTGACAGTGGGTCGGATATTACAGTCACTTCGGAGGACCTCCGGAGAGCGCTTGGCCAACTTCTAATTCGACGGACGTCTCAGTGCGCCACCAGCGCCTGTGGCGGCCTCTTGCAGTTGACTGACCAATCGCAGTGTTGCGTCTCATTCCGAAACACGACTATCGACAGTTCCAGCCACGTCTCTGGTGCAATCTCAATTTACCCGGGATCAATTGGATAAACCAACTTGGTCTGTTTGAATTTCCAAGTCGAGAAATCTGCAACCAGGTGCGCTCCCCTGCCGCGCCGCGCGATGTGACGGCTCGAATCACCCGACGGTCCGCGCCGGTTTTTCAGGAAAATCTGGGAGTCTGCCCCCAGACCCAAGCAATCCCCCATATACCTGCAAGAGCTTAACCTGTCTTTCGTTCGAAAAGACCGGTGACGTACACAGCTTTGGCATTTGTGGACCTAGAGCTCAAGTGCTTCGAGGAACAGGGTGTCCTAATTCCTGCGATCGCATCACTAACTTCACCAACGCCGAGTGCTACTGTCAACACTGTTCGCGCGCCGTTAAGTCAGCATAACCTCACCGAAACCATTGTGTCTGACAATGGCACTTAGTTCACTTCCGGTCAGTTCGAAGAATCCCACCGCCACAACGCCACTGAACACGTTCGATCGCCTCCATATCACTTGCAGTCCAACGGGCAGGCAGAACGCTTCGGTGACACCCGAACGTGCCCATCTCAAATTGAATGGAGAGAGAACGTCGACAGGAATCTCACAGTAACTTCCACTTGTCAACCGGACGCCTCATAACAAGTTGCTGAGCACTAACCAATCTCCTGTCAAATGTCATATGGATCGTGAACCGCGAACAAACCTGCCCCCCATAGTTCCGATGAAGCAGCCAGAAGGGAAACAATTTTCTTCGGACGAACATGCCTCCCAACCAATTCAACCACCTGTCTACGCCAGTGACCGTCGAACCGACTACAAACAGTGGGCAGAATATGTAATACTGAGACGCAGATGTAAGGTGCTTCATGAGATTTCCGTTGCGGGAAATACTTGGGCCCGCCATCGCAATCAGCCCTGGGAAGGATGCCGTCTACCTACCCGTGGACACGTTTGAGCAACCCGAAGCGCCAACATTATCGCCAGCCGCTGATACTAGACCTCAAAAACATCGAACCCATCGACGACGCCAGTCACCGACTAATATTCAGGTTGAAAAGAAGAGGACCAGCTGCTACCAATCTTCGTGAGGGAGGGGTTGAGAAGGTGGGCAAAGCCCCGAAAATATTGTGTGACAAAAACTAACAAAGTGCACTAGTGTGTGACCTTCATAGTTGGCACGGTTACGCGCCACTTTGTTCTTCAACCCTCGAGCAAAATCTCTGGCACTCCACCTACGCGCCTCAACGCTCAAGTGCCCACGTCCCGCCTACGCACCTAAACGCACACATGCCCACGTCCCGCCTACGCGCTTAAACTCTCACATGTCTACATCCAGCCTACGCGCAACATTGTACTGTTCACCTCACCATTCGCAAATTTCGTAGTCCGTTGTTCGCCACCATCGACTATCGTTCCGTTGTACGTCGTTGCCGTGACCGTTTTTCCGTTGTCTGTTTACGTGCTCCTAGAACATATGAACAAGTTACGGAAGTTTCCATTTCTGTCAACTCCAGTTCCTCAAATTTTATCAACAATCCGCTCACTCCTAATGCTTTGGTTCATTCCAGTCGCCTTTATACTGGTAAGATATCAACCGAACTGAACGATGTTAGATAGGGTCGATGTTTTTTCAAGGCCCCTGGAACTGAAAACGATCTGGTTCCGAGATAGTGATGGAAACGGTGGCGGCCCCACCGGCTGTTCCCTAATATTAGTTTAACTTTTATCTGATGGACAATCCTGCGAAAAATTCCTTCGACCAGTTGGATGAAGGGTTGGCTCTGAAGGCGGAAAGGTTGAGGACGAGGCGTAAACAACTGGAACTCAGAAGGGGACGCCGTAGGCTGGTGGCGTCCGAATCCACCCTGACAGCTTACATTAGAGTCACTGCTGCACAGTGAGATACCATCGGTTGTTGGAGTCATTCCCCCAAAAATGGAGGGGCTTCCATGAACCCCAGAAGATCAAATCAAAGGTGGACCAAATGGTGGATTGAACAGTACAATGTTGCGCGTAGGCTGGATGTAGACATGTGAGAGTTTAAGCGCGTAGGCGGGACGTGGGCATGTGTGCGTTTAGGTGCGTAGGCGGGACGTGGGCACTTGAGCGTTGAGGCGCGTAGGTGGAGTGCCAGAGATTTTGCTCGAGGGTTGAAGAACAAAGTGGCGCGTAACCGTGCCAACTATGAAGGTCACACACTAGTGCACTTTGTTAGTTTTTGTCACACAATATTTTCGGGGCTTTGCCCACCTTCTCAACCCCTCCCTCACGAAGATTGGTAGCAGCTGGTCCTCTTCTTTTCAACCTGAATATTAGTCGGTGACTGGCGTCGTCGATGGGTTCGATGTTTTTGAGGTCTAGTATCAGCGGCTGGCGATAATGTTGGCGCTTCGGGTTGCTCAAACGTGTCCACGGGTAGGTAGACGGCATCCTTCCCAGGGCTGATTGCGATGGCGGGCCCAAGTATTTCCCGCAACGGAAATCTCATGAAGCACCTTACATCTGCGTCTCAGTATTACATATTCTGCCCACTGTTTGTAGTCGGTTCGACGGTCACTGGCGTAGACAGGTGGTTGAATTGGTTGGGAGGCATGTTCGTCCGAAGAAAATTGTTTCCCTTCTGGCTGCTTCATCGGAACTATGGGGGGCAGGTTTGTTCGCGGTTCACGATCCATATGACATTTGACAGGAGATTGGTTAGTGCTCAGCAACTTGTTATGAGGCGTCCGGTTGACAAGTGGAAGTTACTGTGAGATTCCTGTCGACGTTCTCTCTCCATTCAATTTGAGATGGGCACGTTCGGGTGTCACCGAAGCGTTCTGCCTGCCCGTTGGACTGCAAGTGATATGGAGGCGATCGAACGTGTTCAGTGGCGTTGTGGCGGTGGGATTCTTCGAACTGACCGGAAGTGAACTAAGTGCCATTGTCAGACACAATGGTTTCGGTGAGGTTATGCTGACTTAACGGCGCGCGAACAGTGTTGACAGTAGCACTCGGCGTTGGTGAAGTTAGTGATGCGATCGCAGGAATTAGGACACCCTGTTCCTCGAAGCACTTGAGCTCTAGGTCCACAAATGCCAAAGCTGTGTACGTCACCGGTCTTTTCGAACGAAAGACAGGTTAAGCTCTTGCAGGTATATGGGGGATTGCTTGGGTCTGGGGGCAGACTCCCAGATTTTCCTGAAAAACCGGCGCGGACCGTCGGGTGATTCGAGCCGTCACATCGCGCGGCGCGGCAGGGGAGCGCACCTGGTTGCAGATTTCTCGACTTGGAAATTCAAACAGACCAAGTTGGTTTATCCAATTGATCCCGGGTAAATTGAGATTGCACCAGAGACGTGGCTGGAACTGTCGATAGTCGTGTTTCGGAATGAGACGCAACACTGCGATTGGTCAGTCAACTGCAAGAGGCCGCCACAGGCGCTGGTGGCGCACTGAGACGTCCGTCGAATTAGAAGTTGGCCAAGCGCTCTCCGGAGGTCCTCCGAAGTGACTGTAATATCCGACCCACTGTCAAACTGCAATCGAACTGGAAAGCCATTCATCATGATCTACACGAACTTCCCTCAACCGTGGGCGTTGAATTGGAAGGTGGTCGGCAGACTCAAGGCTTTGCCAACCGATTTGGATTTGAGCCTCGAGTTGAACTTGAGGTTTTGCCGCTTCTTGCAAGCAGGGGAACCACTGTCAATGTACCGGGATTGACAGAAGCCGTTCTTGTGTCCCGCAATGATCCACAATGCCCGCGCGGGGACGGAGGTGACTTCTTGGCGTATGAACGCAAATGATAGGAGCAAAGTCCTGCGGGAAGTGGACTAGGGCTGAGATGCTGTGAGAGATTCTGGGGTCGCGCGCCATTGTCCAATGGGCCGGAGCGCACCGAGTGTTTGGCGCCAGTGCCGCGTTTGACAATTGCAGCGTCGTGTTTGAGGTTGATGTGACGATGGCGCTCAGCGGTGAGTATCAGAGGCATCGTCGTGGGATCTTGCCCGACCTTACTCAGCAAGCGGGTACAGATGTCTGCGTCTTCCAGAGAGTGAAGACCGCGGATGAGCACCAGACATTTGAATCGATCCTCGGTAAGTAAACCAAGCCTGAAACGCTGACATTCGCAATTGACCACACCGGCATAAGTGACGTAGATGTCGCCGTCTGACTTGGCCAGTTTTAGACACTGGCACTTTGTGTTGAACAAGGAAGATTGATCACCGAAAAAGGAACGCAACTTCTCAACCGATTTCTCGAAGGGATTGTCGCGTGGGTTCTTTTGGAAGGATAAAATTGACGTACTTCTCGTGCTCAACAGTA
>QNGE01003727.1:50255-72259 GCA_008508345.1 Paragonimus westermani | reverse complement strand
TCTGAAGCTTAAAGGTCGTGTATATAAGACAACGGTGAGGGCCGTATTACTTTACGGCAGCGAGACCTGGCCACTCAGAGTAGATGACGTGAACCGTCTTCAAGCATTTGATCACCGATGTCTACGTTCAGTGGCTCGTATCGGGTGGCACCAGCGTGTAAGTAACGGAGAGGTTAGAAAACGGGTGTTTGGTAGTGATTGCCAAGCGAGGTCTTTTGTTCAATGCCCACGTTTGCACAGGCTTAGATGGTTAGGTCATATATTAAAGATGCCAGCTATTCGTCTTCCACACCGAGCACTGTTCACCGACACTGCGACCGACTGGTGTAAGGTGCTAGGTGGTCAGATAATGACCTGGCGTAGGGAAATGAAGTCGTTCACGAAGGGGTTGGCCACTGTAGATCGAGTTCTTCTCCTGGGCTGTGACCCTCGCGACTCAGAGTCGGTGGCTATAGACTCTAGGCGAGATGGCGGCTAATCGAGGTCATTGGCGTGAATGTTGTCGTTGTTTGGCCGAGTTGTCTGTGAATTGAGTGTATTTAATGACGCGGGGCAGTGAAAGCCGTGAGGAAGCTGTCTCGCCGATGACGCCTCACTCTCACTTGCAACTCGGTTGTTTGTTTGCAAGGTGTGAGCAACTTGATTTTGAATGTTTGAATAGGGACGTAGTCATTTTCAGTAGTTAGGTCCCTTCCCGTCCTGTCTTTTTTCCTTCTCTCTTCCTCTATGGAGTTTGCTTTTTCTTCATGGTTGTGTGGCAGTTAAGCATCAATATGAACCACTAATGCATTGCTGTCTATGATGATGATAATGATGGAAGACGTACCCGACCTACGGTAGCCAACCCCTTGGTGAATGACTTCATCTCTCTACCCCAGGCCAACATCTGTCCAGCTCGCACCTTACGCCGGACGACCAAAGCGTCGGCAAAGATTGTTGGATGTGGCAGGCGACTAGTTGTCATCCTTACCACATGACCTAACCATCTACTTCTGTGCAAATGTGAGGAGTGTGCAAAAGAACCTGTTTGATAGTTGCTATCAAATACCCGCTTCCTAACCTCCTCGCTGCTTGCTCGTTAGTGCTACTGGATACGAGTGGTTGAATACAGCCTTTGGTGGTCGAACACCTGAGGACGGTTCACGTCGTGTACGCTGAGAGGGCAATTTTCGCTGCCCTAAGGTATTACAGCCCGCATTGTCACCTTGTCCACGCGACCTTTGAGCATCAGAGAGATACCTCTGTGTCGTCAAAGGTGTCCCAGAGTGTCGAGTACCATCCTAGCCTTAGAGGTACGCATTTCTACTTTATTCCGTACACCTTCGCCGCCACCGATGATGCAGCTTCTGAAGTACACAAACTGGTCAACAAATTCAGTGGTTTCATCATTTAACAGTAAGTCTACGTAATTACAACAATCTTGCAGCAATCTTGATGCAACGTACACTCTGATGTACTTAGCAGAGTGCGAAATAGCGTTTAGCGTTGCTTGTGCTGCTTGAAAGTTGTCGAGTAGCAACAGCTTTCCGTCAGTTTAATCACGATTAGTCAGTCTTTCACGAGGTAGGAGATCCATGTCGGCATCTTTTGAGTGTCGCAGACGATCCTCCATCGTTTCGTCTATGGCGAAATCGAAAATGTTGGGAGTTGACGGGCTTCAAGTACGCCACTCGTGGTGCTGAAACTGTCAGACAGTTCACCGTAAACCCCAGCCGGAGCTGAAATATGGGGATAAAGCGCCGACAGTATGTCCACATACTTTGTCGATACACCTCTACGTTTAAGCAACTGAAAGTGTAGATCGATCCACCGAATCAAACGCAAGTTCATAGTCGAGAAATACGTCGATTATTGGTCGGCGGTGCCTATGATGCTGCTCCAGAGTTTGAAGTGCAAAGGTTTGACCGCTTTATCCTTTACTCAGTAAACTGCAAGCTGTGGACCCCATAAACCAACTTTGAGAATGGATCTGACACTACTTATCAGTGTTAGCGTATTCTGTGAAAATCATCGGGGAGCTACCTGTGGCCTTTGTGGCCCCCATGGGTGTTTTACAAGGACCCACATCGGGCCCTTTGTTGTCCCTATCATTTGTGAACGATTTGCCATCCGTTAGCCATTCATCCCTGTCCATGTGTGCATATGATACTGAAGTCTGACGTACCTTACGCTTTCCTGAAGACCCTGGTTTTCTACAACAGTATGTCGAGGAAGTGCACCGGTGGTTGGTAGACCACTATCTTCCACTCAACGCCAACAGGCCGAAAACTATTCCCATACGTCGCAGAAATCCATGGTATTCGTGAGCAACTACTTATTGCCGTTCCCCACGAAGACGACTTTGGCAGGCAACTGTTAGCACACCTTTGTCTTAACGATAACGCGCCGGCACTGGTAAAGAAAGCTAACGGCTTGTTGACAGTACTCAACAAACTTCTGGAGAAATTTTCAGTAGCATGTTTTCCATCTATCTTTGATATTCCTGCAGGATCTCTATTGAAGTCAAGCGTACAGCCATGCGGTCCACACGTGAAAAATGATAACCACCCTTCAATCTGTGCAGAGACGCTCAACGAAAAGGGTAATAGGTTTTCACCCTTACTTTTAGGTAGTTCAACTGAAACTCACATTTCCTCATTAGCTTACAGAATGCCGAGATAGCGGGACATGATCCTTATCTTCAAAATGATGACCAAAAAGATCAAGCTGGCAGAGACCACCAACCTGACAGGATACAAGTTCAAACTGGAGGTAACACGTTGTTACCTACTCTGTGGACAGCACGGTTTTGCTGTCCGAGTTTGTCCAACCTGGAATACTCTTTCGGTGGATGTTGTGGTTGCCACCGCTCTCTAAACGTTTAAGAAACGTCTCACCAGCGTGCTCCTACCAAGACGACCGTTACAGATGGTGCACTCTTTTCTGTGCACCCAGTTCTCGATGTGTTTATATCTGCGCCTATGCTATTGCTAAAATGTATGTGTGCCTTGTTGATCTGGTTGTCCTTGCGAGCGTGCTTTCCACTTTTCCCCATCCCACCCAGTCCACTTACTGTGCCTCATTCGTACGGTAATGTTATACTTACTCGCGATAATTTATCGTTGTTACTGTCGGCGCCCATTCTTCTTATTCCATTTAGTGCTATTTTTGCTCTTTTCTCCCAATCCCATGGAGGACGGGTGTGGAATATGTTCACGTCGCCCTACCACACAGCTACTTGCTGCTTCTCCACGGTGCTCGACTACTGACTACCATTCTCAGCACGCATCCATATTACACATTTATCGTTTCGGCGGTTCGCGCCACTAAGGAGGGCGAAAGACTACTCAAACTGCTCAGAAACTAAAGTTGTCAGAGAACGGGAAACTACTAAAGGGTAGACAACAAAAAAGCCTGAGGCGCGGCATCTTCACAAGTACTATACTTTCTGGCCTTGCAAGAAATCGGTGAAACAAGTTACCTTATGCTTGCCTTTTCAATTCCCACGTCGACTAGCTGTCTGTGTAGTTTCATGTTCAGCATCTCTTGTAATAAACCTCTGAAAGACCACTCTGTAAAAATGTGGGTCCATCACAGCCGGTTAGAGTATCATCATAGCTTCTCCATGCAAATTTGAAAGTTATGAAGTGCTCTTATCGATCACATCAACTCCGCTGGTTTTATTTCTCTATTCAAGGTTTCCCTTGGTAATTACGTGTTATCGTAGTTCATACGCTACACCTGTTTTCCATGTTTCAGGCATCTTTACCGCTTCGCGATTTTGTGCCTGGAATATACGGAATCCTCAAAAGCCTCTGCCGACTACTTCCGTCACCAATACGCTGACCCATTGGCTGGTTAATGAATACTGTACGTTCGAGTTGTGATTTACTTTAACTATTTCTTTACTCTTAAGACTTTGGATTATGATTTAGCCTATTCATGTTCGCTTGGTCGCTCAACGCCTATATCCAAACCCTAATGTATCTTTCGGTGGTAGTGAAGAGATCTAACTATGTATCTTGTGTGAATTTTATCTGTACGAGATACTGTGCCATGCAGTGCTTTCCCTTTAATACATGGTTCCACATTCCGTGTTTGGGTATGCCTGGTGAAGTTCATAAAATGTTGACGATAACAACAAGATCACATCTATCTCGTTTGTTTCTGTTGTCAGACTTATAGACAGACTGTTAGTTCTGTGTCCGTTACCTTACTATCTGCAGTGGGCATAAAACCACCTGGTCCACCGGTTGTAGTCAGTAAGGTTTGTACTACACGTAAGACTAACACAATATCATATGTGTCCGCTGCTTCCGGAGCTATTTTGAAGAGGATTATCTCGTTTGCTCCGGAAATACTCAGCCTCTTGGCTGCTAGTAACCAACAAGACGAGATAGTGTTACCCAAGTGTGTGAAGGTGTCCACAGTCTCGAGCGGATTACCTGTAATAAAAAAAGCAGAGGTGAAAATATCCCAGTCTTGAAGCAGCACCTTACATTTCGGAGACGAGGAACACGTTCCTTACAAGCTAGCCCAGTCACTCATCTTGCCCAGCACGATCTGCACGTCTTCAGCAGAGACTCAGTAAGGCAACGTCATCCGTATACTCCAAGTCGGTCAACCTAGCTCCAGGAAAAAGTCCAACATCAAGCTCACTGGATTCTTCAAGTGCACCTTCCGGAATGTCGTCTATGGTAGAAGTGAACAGGAAGGAGGGAGAACGGACATCCCTGACGACGTGATAAGCGCCTGAGATAATCGTCCATAAGCCCTCACGCTGCTTACAGAGTGAGCATGCAGTTATCTCCACAAATTTAAGTAATCCCCTGGTGCTCTTTTTTAGAGCAGGCAGTTCCGGAGAACGTTGTGAACCATCGAATCGTAATCACGTACGTTGTGTCGAATGACCCGAAGGATACTACTGCATTCGTGCGCAGGTATGTATGTATGCAGATGGATGCGACTTTTGAGGAGTTGGGCCATTTACGTGTTGCGAGGATGGTAATTGACACGATTTAATGGAGTGTAAAAATACACGGATCGCCCTCCGTTAAGCCAAAGACTTCTCATCCCTTCCACCACAGCTCATCGGAAAGGCTTTTCTTCATTTTTAAAGACGTTACGTATAACTGGGTTAGCTTATCTAATCAGTGATTGCACTCAAGTCCCTTGCAAGAAAACCTTCACTTAATCACTGTTCGAAAAGACGAGGGCTTATTGGAGACGAGATGATCCGCGAAGCATTTTCGTTCACAAAAGTGAAGAGTATCTGCGTGTCCTTCAGAGAAATGGGAATAACGGGTTAGACGATAACCAGATTCCCTGGCATCCTTCGTAGCAATGATTGCATGCTGTTGAACATTGTTTTGATTACCTCTCCAGCATTTGTACCGAGAGACTTGTGTAAACATTTCCCGTCATTAGTAGAAAAACACTATCTGTCACCATTCCTTGACCTTATCGGAGTCGGCTTGAAAAATGTTAGCTACATATGGGTTTCCAACTTTTAAATCATGCTTTTACTTTAAAAGAAAATTGTTACAGACAGAGGATCGTTATTATTAGTTATACAATAAAAGTCCAATGATCGATTCTTGAGGCGGGTACGGCGTCACAACGAAATTGAACCTTGGCGCGGTGTGACGGCTTGCAAATCTCGATGGGCTAACTGGACGGTGTGGTGACCACACCGACAGTAACTCATATCAGGCAGGCTGATAGGTAGAGGTCTGACAAACCACAATCTCCTGGTCATCCAGGTTAGGGGTTAGAAGTTCGGTGTCTTTTTTCTGGAAAATTTACCGATTGTGGTACACTGCCAACCACCCACTGCCTTGAGATACAGGCCTTTGAGCCAAAGACTTTGGTTGAGAACCATGATCGTTTTGCTGTCTATGTCTGGGCGTCATGGCAGTATGTCAGCCGATACAACCTTGAATACCCAACATTGGTAATTCCATACGGTGTCGGCCGTTTCGCAGTATAAACCGGTTTGCCCTAACTGTTGCATACAGCAAGGTGGATAGGTGAAAACATGTTACTGCTGATCCCCTCCCCATTATCCTATCAAACTGAGCTTTCACATTCCTCCCGACCCCCTGTTTCTGGTGACTACTCTGCAGGTCCCACAGTGGATATATCCAATCAAAGTAATACTGCACCGATGAGTCCCATCTCTTACTGTTCAATCTCAGGCCTCTTTCGTTCCCTAATTAGACCTGGAATGCGAATTAATGTGGATCCTTCCAACGTTCGGGCGCTAAAGCAGATGGGTCAGCAGGCTGCCATCGCACGGACGTTAAACTCTGTGAATGTCGATGTGAGTTATGTTTCAGAGACTATAATCCGGAGCAGTAGTTACCTGGTGGAGCTAGCAGCACCTGCACTTCCTACTCGATACTGGTTACACACTTCGGGTGACTGCACTGCTGCAGCTGCCGGTCAAGCTGAAGTAAGTGCACTCCCCAGCACGACGGTCGCAGTCGCAGTAATAGATTGGATTCCTGTTGGCAGTAGACTTTGTGCCGTCCGTTTGACAGGTTCTGTTAAGGCCAGCCCTTGACGCAAACCTTTCAAAAATCTTTTCATTGTGTCTGTTTGTGCTCCAGCTGACTGTATTGACATTGGTGTGAGGGGTGGCTTTTACTTGGATCTGGTCGCTCTCCTCCGGTCGACACATGGTTCTAATATAGACATTCTGGCCGGAGATATGAGGGTCCAGGTCGGCCGCCTTGGTGAGGCCGAGTGTTGTTTAGGTTTTCATATAAATTGGACATCGTCCACAGTTGATCGCAGCTGTACCCTTCCCATAGGCTTACAAGTCGGCCCATTTCGAAAAGAAGCAGTGGGCTCAGGTTCCGCTCCTGTTAGGGCTCGTCAGTAGAGCATATCCTTGTCATGTATGCTTATTCGGTCGTGCCTAATGTGAGGTGTCAATGGCGCAGTGGTCAACATGGTTGCCTCTTATTTAGGTGGCAGGTTTGGTGTAACATCACGTCGATCGGATAGTGGCGGGCGACTGTTACAGCTGTGTGTTGAGCATAAGCTATTTTTAGTCAGCACTAGTTTTAGACATCGTGCACGTCATTGTTACACCTGGTGCCGACCTTCTCCGAATTAGGCCTGATCCCAGCTGACCGCATAGCTGTTAGTTATGGGTGGCGTGGTTCAATTCAGGACTGTCGTTCTTATTGCGGCACATGTCGTTTTGTGCTTACTTCTGCTGGGCAACGACTCCACCGACAGAAACGACTGGTTGTGTCGTCAATCAAACATAGCTATCAAACCAGCCTTGAAGCCTGTCTTAGTAGTTCTCACTCCGACGATCCTGATAGTTGTTGGCTCGAAATCCCGTAGGCAATTTGTGAAACACGTACCGTAGCACACGGCAAGGGGATACATGTGTTGAACACACATTGGATCTTGAGGTAGTTCCTGTAGTTGTTAGAATCCAGACGTAACATTTCTCTTGGCACTTCGTATAACGTGTTTAGGAGCAACCTCCGTAGGAAGTCGAAGTATAACCTGATCGCTGATCGTAAGGTTCGACCGATGGAGAAACTGCTTCAAGATGCACGGGCACAGTCTTCGAGCTTATCCGTTCCACTGGTCCGGAGCGACTGTCTGTCGATGAATTTATCAGCACGGCAGATGGCTCACCCCTTCATACTAAGTCTAGGAGGTTAGAGCAGCGGGTGGAACACTTTGAGGGTCAAGTTAGCTGGCTTTCTGCTTTTACTGTGTTACCACCATGAACCTGTAATGTAGTACCCTGCTCACTAGAGTTAGGACCATCCACTGAAGGGAAGTTCCTCAAATCCATTTAGGCTCTCAACGTAGTAGGGTTGCTTTCCCAGATAACCTCGTGCCTGCATTTTTCAAAGAAGGTAGGAGAGCAATAGTAGACGCCTTGACCCGATTGTTCCAATTTGCATGGATCACGGAGAACATCATTCTATGCTGTGGTCACTGGATAATAGTTCCCGTATTCAAGAAGGGCGTCAGGGGTTTCCACGAAGGTTGTAGGGGGATTAGCTTGAACCCAGCCATCACTAAAGTGTTGAAATCCATTATACTTCGTCGATTCACTGCAGCTCGGGAGGTAGAGAAGAACAGACAGGGTTTCACTGTGAGCGGGGCGAATTGATCACCTTTGTACTCTTCATCAAGTTCGATCACCTGCTTCGTAAAGTGGGATTATCCCAGTCTCTGTTTTTTTCGCTGGATCGACGTCAGACAAAATGGTCGGTGTTTATTGCTTATGCGTGGGAATACATAGTACCCTATCAGTATTCCTGGGGAATCTTGTCCGGCCTACTGAACTAACCAGTTGGATCTTGAAGTTGGGTCCTGGTTATTACGCATCAATTACTCTGCTGATAAAAAGAGCTGTGAGACCCTCGTGGTGGTTTGCTAGATGCAGAGAATGTCGCCGCATTGTAGAAAGCAGTGTGATGGTCTCCGTTTGCCAAATGAGTTCACAAGTAGGTGAGTTTGAATGAAGGCAAAAGGAGAACTGAGCCTTGTTCGTTCTAGGATGACCACTTGACGGTTGAAAAAGAAGACGTTATACGAAAGAGTGTAGAAGCACGATGACTGAGTGAAAATAGCGTTCATATCAATTCTTAACCAACTCGGCGTCCACGTATGTTTCTACGAGAGCTTCATCGTTTATTTGACATGGGGAGATCACTGAAAGTAAATCCTTACGTCAATGATACCTGCATTTAAGGAGAACGTTTTTATTAATCTATACGATCTTGATTACTTTGGATTGTGCTTCAAGTTAACCATTTCGTGCGTTTGGATGGACAATCTAAGAGAGGCTTCAGTCTCTTCAGACATTTCGAGTTGTCATTCGGTCGTTACTCTCACCACTGACCGCAGCACACTGCTGGTTGACTGCTGGTTTGCCACCATTCAATCATGTGAAAGGAGAATAAGCACGTGGTTTCTTAAAGATACAAGAAAAAAAGGAAAGGGGCTTAATACATGGGATCTTCTATTGAAACCGGAACAGTCGGAATCGGGCCGTTCACACCCTGCAAACAAACAACTGGTTTGCAGGTGAGGGCAAAGTGGCATATGCGCGACAGCTGCCTTTTGACTCCCACCTTTCTTCATTCGTTGCACCCACACCATGGACGACGACGATAGCATTTACGTCGTTGAACCCGATTAGCCTAATCGTCTCTTGGTGTTTTTAGCCGCCGATCCTGTGCGTTACAAATGCCCTAACCTAGAACTCCGTTTACGGTGACCAGCGTGCTGTTAACCGTCTTAGTTTCCCTATGTTGTCACTTGTGTACTTTGAACCTTGCGTCAATCGCTTACACCAGTGAAGAGTGCTTAGTATTGGAAGCGGTGTATCTGTCGCACTACTCGACTGTCTTCCTCTGTGCTTCCCTAAACGCTGGACGAATGAACTCGCTTGACTCGCTACTTAATATCCTCTTCCTGACCTCACCATTGTGTACCCATCGTTGTCACTCGGCATATCCGCTTGAACGTAAACGTCGGTAGTCACATACCTGAGGATGGGTTAGGTTCGCCAACCTGCGTGACCCCGATTTTCAACTGTAGAATGACACCACTCTTGCTGATTGGCGAAGACTGCCGCATCATTGGAGATAACAGCTTCTGCTTCACTTGCGACGTCTCCATCACTGCTGATACAAATCTCTGTTAGGATGAACGGGGATGCAAGCCAGTCAGCAACCTCTTTAAATTCATTCTATGACAATGTAACGGCTACAGTTATAAACGAGCGGCTTGTACTTTTAGGTTGCAAGGCGCTGGACATAACATTGTCTACGTTGCATGGAAGTCAAGTTGCAACGCTCTATCGTTGGCGTTTTCAAGGTCGGAAAATTCCGTGAGAATCCGGTTATCTGTATTAACCTTCTGTGATTGTCGTGGACTCCCCTGCACTGTTTTGTCCACAACAACTGAACAAAAGTGGTGGACACTGACTATCTCAGTATACGCCGCTCCTGACACGAGATCTGCTGGACAGTTCTCTGTTGACTCTAGCCTGGAACTGGAACACCGGTAGCATGTTCATATACTTGTTCGTTGCATCCATCTTTCTACGCTACTCTAAAAGTGCTTCCCTGTGCATTGATTCGAACACATTTTTGCACTCTGAAGTGTTCCACTTGCTTCGTCAATAGTTTTAGTAACAGTAGTGCAGATTAGATTGAACTTCTCAGTACTCTGAAACATGCGCAACATCCGTTTCATTAACTATTTCCGTTGGTCAGTATTCTCGGTCGTCAATCACGTTACGCCCGATTTCCTTACTGACACTTTTCTTCAGTTTTTATGTCGATTTCCATGAGGTGTTCTGCTTGATGTCCAGTTACTCGGTTGTTAAGTTATCCTGTACATGTGTCGATGATCTATGCTGCTACGCACCGCAGTCTACTATATGAATTGCTTTGGAGATTCCTGTGCAGCAGCCGTTGAGGTCTGCAAAGTCTTCACTGCCTGAACTGTCTGAGCTAGTTTGGCATGTTTTATCCTGTGTATGGTTACTTTATCGACAAATAGCCGCTGCTGTCTATAACATCGTCGTTGAGCTGCATGACGGAAACAACATCATACCACAGAGTCGAAAAACACATTTCGGTTAAACCGACAGTCCTGTATGAAATCACGCTACTTATGACTAACGGGTACGGAAGAATAGTGTCAAGTTAAGCGGCGATCTGCAGTGTTTAAAATTGGTACCAGCCAAAAATAATCTATACCCATCACAGCACAAACTTGCAGCGGTTGTCTACTTTTTTCTGGGCGCATTGGTTTTGGTCTTCTTACCTGGACTTTCACACTTTCGATCAAAGTGACTCCGCAAGAAGGCAGATGATATTTCGTTACGAGATTATAAGGTGAAGTTAGATATGGCTTGTGCGCGCACTTAGACTTTGGTCGGCGTTTTTCTGTCTAAGATAATAACGGCCTGTATGACGTTATCACTTGAGCTTATGGTGGCTGAAACGTTGGTAGAATCAAAGTTGAGGCTGGATCAAAGTCACTGGCTTTCCCTCTGTGTTCTTTTGTCCCACTTACCTTTGTATCTGTTCGTTAGGTCACTTTCCATTGTTTTACGGCAGTTAAGTGGACTGTACTGTACGAGGTCCGATCGGGACCTCATAGTGGAATAAGATTTTTGGTTTATCTAGTAACTAACTACTCATGCTTTTATCCAAGCTCGAAACAACTACTGGTAGGATTGGCTGTGGACTAGACAGTTGTCCAACAGTCCTTCATTTCCAACCCTGATTGTCGCACATAATTTACGAGTGAGCAAACTGAAATCTGAATACGAGAAACACCAGGCTTCTTAGGATAATTTGTTAGGTAGACTTGGAAAATGGCTCTTCCTACCACATCCGTAGTACATGGCACCTCGAGCGGTGCATTTGTGACGCGAATGTTTATCATATCTAGAAAACCCGAACGCATTGCGTTGGGTCTTAGTGGCTTCTTCTTCTGACTGCTTTGGGATGTTTTGAGTGTCAGTCATAGCTGTATGTGCCATGTTCGACGAATGTAATGAAATCCGATGATAGGGGGGGGGTGTTTTTCGGTCACTTCGAGTGCTCTCTCTTGATCAAAGGTTGTTGGGAAACTCAAGGACGAGTCTTTACTTTATCTGAGTAGATAGAATTTCACTGATGAGGACGGCTCGCATTGCATCACCACGATTTTTTCAGCCGCAATAAGCATGAGGGTCACTTGATGCCCTGAGTGAACTGACCAAGCGATTGGTCATTGAATTGTTTGGCCGCAGCTAGCAGATACTAGACGCATTTCGTTTTTAGGTTGTGCATGAATAGTCTAAAACGTAGATGTGGTTACTTCAGACGATTTACATTCCCGAGTTCGAAGACGGATGGCGAGATGTTGTTAGGCTAGAGGTGTTCAATAAATGAAAGAAAGCTGGAGAGGGTGTAATACCAGTGGTTCCATTATTATAGAGGAGTCTGTCACCCAAAGGGCGGAAGAGATCCATTTAAGAGGCAGTCTGTGAAACGATTAGATAGTTACGATCACCGAAACGGTATCCACCGTGCCATTTACGGTTGCAGAGAATAGGACAGCAAAATACCAGAAAGTCAGGCTTTGTTTTTCTCATAGTGTAAGTATGAGTGCTGAAATGGATTAAAAAACGTGGCGTATGCATGTTAAGCGTAGTTTATAGAAATACACAAACAGTTATCATTGTACCAACTATTGAGCGTTGGTAGGAATATTTGAGGTCATATTGTTATAAGTTACCTGAACCTTATGTTACGGGGCACTCAGGCACCAGCAATGCACAGATGGCTGTACCTTACTGCAACGCAGTCGGTCGTTTCAACCGCATTAATTTCTTGACCTTTTGATGTTCACCTTGTATCACACAAAATTACGACCCCCTGTTTTCTTAATGGTTTTTTTGTACACGGTAGAGTACGAATTTATTATTGATTTTTCAGTTCACTCAATGACGGTTTCATTGCGTACTCGTGAGGCAGTTGATCGATTACTGGATTTGCTTCGATGTGACCACTGCAACTCCACGCTGCATCACCCGTTCACCACTGGAGTTTGTGAACATCTGCTCTGCTCAAACTGTCGTTTAGGAGAATGTGCTCCGAAAAAGTTCACAGGTTGTCCAGTGTGTCGAGTGCCTGTCCATCCACGAGATTTTCAAATGCACCCACAAGTTGCCCAGCTCGTCCTAGTCGCTCGGCGATTAAAAAAACTGATGGCTGGTTCGGGACCTGCAGATTCGCCTCAGGAGAACAGTAATACGGTTGAGCGTTCAAAGGAAAGGCTTCAAGAGACAGGTAAATAACGAACTTTGTTGTTTTTGATACTTTCCCTAGTCTCCCCATTGATGCGCTTGCTCTCACTGTAGCAATTTACGTCGCAAAAGTGGATGGTTATGTGTTGAATTACGACCAGGATCCCCAGACTCAAACGGCAAAACGGTTATGTTTCTTGACCGCAAATTCTGGTTTATGGGCTGGAAACGCGAAGCAGCGGTTGAATAAATGGGATTCAGTAATTTCCGTTTCCCTAGCCTAGAGTGTGATCTTTACTTCAACCCTTAGTTTGAAGCACCAGGAGTCAGTGGTTTTTTGTTTTTGTCCACTGAGTAGATTGACATGAACTATTCTCCTTTTCCTCACTAATATCCGGATTAACCCAATAGAAGGGCTTGTCCTTACTCTGTGTAAATATCCTCTCTCGTACCTTGAACGTTAAATTTTAAGGCTTCAGTTCACGTGTATGTCCACCTACCCTCTATTGTATGCCTTTCTTTGGCGCACTCCCCGTAACTCCATCCAGTCACACCATGACTCGTGGTGTCCATACCTGGGTTCGGTTGACCACCGACCTACCCACAGTAGACCGTTTGCAAATGTGCGGCAAGTGTGTTAGGCGCATTTTCTATTCATATCAGCCAACGAACCCTGTCGTTTAATAAACCACATGCATTTTTCTTGGAAACCTGCGCCATAATGACTGGCGACTTCTCATCTTCAGCTTCGTTGGTGCGTGGTATCCTTGCTGATAGGTTGCAAGGGGGTTGACCGGTATAACCTGCACATCCCTCGCAAATGCTTGCAGTTGTTATATTCCCCTAGACATTTCGCCCAGACACCTTCGAAAGCAGCATTCTGCTGGAGTTCCACCCTTTTTAGAGCTCTTGAGCAGTGCGCGTCCTTACCACGATCGGAATTCGATCTCCAGCCACGCGTTCATGAGCCAGCGTTGTTGACCCCTGCGCGTTTGACCCCATATTAGTCGCGCAAACTTATAGTACATCATTTCTTCTACCATACGCGATGCATATTTACCCTCCTAACTCGGAGTCCGTCGTTACGGCATCCTTATTTTCGGTTCCGACAGAGTGAATTTTCACGTCTTCATTAGCCTCCCATCTAGCTAAATAGTATCTGCCGGCTGGGGTTCAAAGTCCTCCACTTACACTCCTCCCGGTCTTATTCTTATCAGTCTATATTGGTTTGGTGTTGTATGTACGGTGCAGGACCCCCTCACTTGTGATAACGCATGTGCGCTTGAGTCCCTTGGTTTCGGTCACCGTTGCAGACTAATTCCTAAACAGGTGCCGCTAATCATGTCTTTGCATATTTGATATGCCAGGTCGGTTCTGTTACAGATCCCTAACTTTGCAAAAGTGTTTTCTACCATAAGGTCGCCTTAGTTCCGGGAATTAGATAGCGTTAGTCTCATAGAAGCCAGTCGATGTTAGATTTTCTTATTTCTCCAAACGACCACTGGACAGATATCTTAATGACAGTGCGAACCTCCTGCGATACTGTCTCTTCCAAAGGAGCACCACGGATACGGCAGAGGTAGATTTCTCGCTATTGATTTCAACACACTACTTTGTCTGAGAGCGTTTGGAGACCACGATTTCGATGGTCACGAACTCCCTAGCCACTCAAACGGCATCCACCAGTCTTGCCCATTGAGGCGATCAAGACTCTTATAGCCTGTGACCATGTCACTGCCTGGTCGCGTTGCACTTGCTTTGAACAGTTAGCAACCACATTGGGGGTATGTGACCCAACCAGCGTAGACTGTGCGTTTCCATTACATCGATCATCAGTTGCGAACGTACACATTTCCAAAATACACACCGACGGACTGTTGTATTGTTCACACAGCCAGCCTAGTTTAATACAGGCTAACTGGTGGAAACAACGGTGGTCAAATACTAAGAGTCTAGGTGCATCTTCCGCCGAAATGGGTCAGGTCTCCGGTCCGTAGAGCAAAGCAGAGTACGCCCATGCATTGTAATCTTTGCCTTCAGTTGGGAGACTTTGTAACGTCACGATTGAAGAAGATTACCGAATGCACTACATGCTTTCGCTGTCCCCGTGGACATCTCATCAGCCATATTACAAGCTGATGTGGTAACGTTATCCAGGTTAGTGAATTTGTCTACAGTTTCCAGCAGCCAGTTCGTAACAGCAAAGATCGTGTCAAGGCCAGCCCAATCTTGTATCACTTCACACTTGGAAAACACGAAGCGGTTAGCGTTCAGGCAAATCATGCCATCTGATCGACCCACCGCGGTATAATAAAAGACTAAGTAGGTTAATGTCCACATAACCAACTTGAGTCACTTACTACCTGGCGAAAGCTCCACTCCGAGCTCATCGGAACCCCCGAAGCCTCCTTCTAGAACTTTCCCATTACATGGGAGGAAGAGGTTGGACACTCCTGTCGAGGTACGTAACGCTCAGAACAGCTTCTCAGCAGTGCACACTCTTTGATCAGAACGTGTACACAACGACTTAGGCAGATTAACATACTTCACTAGGATACTGGACTCGTAGGAAGCCTAGATACACTGAAGGCCTCAGTTTGTCAGTTTCTGATGGCTTTTGCACCCTCTAGGTACAACGTGTTGTTGCAGTCTTTATAGGGCTCAGTATCTGCTCTCACTCTTGGTGGTGGGCACTTGGAGGTAGTTGAAAAGTTTAGGTACCTTGGGAAATCATCGCTAGTGGAGTGTTTATTGAGGTCGTAGCTAGTGTGGCTAAGGTTCAAATGGCGTTTGGCAGCTTACGTCATCTGTCACATCGGCATGCTCCCAGTTTTTCTGCCGAAGATCGAGTGTGTTAGTGTGCCATTATAACAACGATCATATTGTACGGTTGTAAACGCTACTATATCCGCGCGGGGGATGTTTACTGAGTGTTTATTTACGTCCACCACTGTCTGCGAAGCATTAGTGGTGTGTGGTAGGAACTCTGTATCCACAATGACAAGGTTCAGCAATTCGCCGAGCCCAGAGGGCATGCCGGAGAACTTAGTCAAAGACAGTCTTTAGGTCGAGAGCTGTGCGACCAACGGCCGATTAAAGAAGCGTCGATGTCGCAGTATCTGGTGCAAGGTGAACATACACCTTCGACTATGTCGGAAACCTGTCTGTTATCTTATTTGGTTTTTCACGATTCTGTCTCTATGAGGCCCGTGAGCATTCGGGATGCGATAGACAGTGCTAATACATTATGTTCTTGCACCTTCGTTAAAGGTGGGAATGATTGTTGATAAGCGCCAATCAAATGACACTTCTTCAGCCTCCTATATGGATCGGAGGAATTTGATCAGTTCAAACAGCGACCTTTCACCATCCTCTTGGAAAAGAACTGAAAGAAAGCTCGAATTCGGATCTTTATTGCGTTTCAATAATTTACACTTCAAAGCCATTTCGGTCTTCGACTGTCGTGGATGTCATTATTAACCGTATAGTCCCCGTCCTCCACAGCCGAATAAACTGACTCAGGCTAGCTGAATTGCTCCTCGGAACGCCTAGCCCATCTGCCAAGCTGCAGCAACAAGCTGTGAATCCGTGTGACATCTTTTTCACGTGTAATCTCACTAACAGCTGACAGATGGTCAGTGCACCCACAGATCAGGAGGAAAAGTGCATTTATCGTTTTTTTTTGTTCGCTCTACCAGACAGGCTATTTCCTGTACGTACGGTTTTCATAAGGTTGTATCTCAGATCACAATGGGCTTTGTCGCGTTCAGAATTAACAGAAATCCAATTCTATTGTATATGGAGTGCTCCTTCGGAACGGAGCTCTTCGCAGGAAGTTCGCATTACCGTTAAGATTCCCGTTTATTGCTTGTTTGGACTATCTCATTATTGTGATCTTAGTGGTTTGGCTCTAAGAGCTGTTCGCTAAGCGTCTCATATACTCTCAGTTTCTAATGGGACATTTCATGTTTGCGCACAGTTAGTTTCCGGACAAAAGTTAGAACAGAGTGAGCACAAACAACAAATTAAATCGAGGTATTTAGCCCAAAATGAATGGCTATCTTTACTGGAGTGACTGATGGCGATCTGGCCAATTTGGGTCCACAGTTGCACTAGGGGGTCTCCATGTGTCGCTTCTTCTTTTGCGTTTAACCGCACCACTCGATACATAGAGTTCGTGAAAAATTAACAAGTGTAACAGTCGATTGTCATTGTCATCGTGTCGCGCTTGGACGCCAAAAGTATAAGCTAACCGTTTCTCCTTCGGAGTAAGCCGATCAAGTTCATTTCATCAGCTAGCTCAATGGTGTCTGTGTGTTCACTCAGTGGATTAAAGAGAGCATCTTCGAAGGTGTTCGTGACGTCATTTGATCAATTATCTGTCGGCGCATATGTGAATTTGACAAATACATAACGTCTTTTTGGTCTCTATCGACTGCTTTTGGCCGAAGTTTTGAGTCCAGCTGCACATGAGCTCCCGTTCACTGGAATTCAGTCGAACAAGCTTTGTTTTGCCTTAAAATTCGACGTCATCTCCATTCCAGGTTGGCTGTGAGTTTCGTTTTCATTGTCGTTGGATAACCAGAAAAATTACCGCTAGTCTTTACCACTTTTTATGATGACTTCAGTCTAATGACAATAGTGGAATCGCGCACGCACGTTTCGGAGACAGAACACATCCAGTTCTAGGCTCAAGAGAGCGCTCATCAGAGCAGCTTGCCGGCCCTTTCCTCAGAGAGTGTTAACTTTAAAAGTGTCAATGCTTACCAGTTTTCTTAGCTTGAATGTAGAAAAATTGGCAGCAGAGAGGGAGGAAAATAAAATGCATGAGCTGGTCCTCCGGAGTAACGAAAGGGTTAAATTGAGGGACCTCACCTTAAGCCTCTGATTCGAATGTCTGACCTGCAAAGCAACAGGATTTTTCGAAAACTCTATCCAAAGTCAGTGACTCAAGAGTCTGACTCGTTTGACAGTGAGAGGCTTTCCCATCATAAAACGCGTAGTGAACAAGGCAATACTGCCTGATTTCGATCACTGCTACGCGCAGTGGGTTTATCCGAAGTTACATCAGGCTTTTGAATAATACGGGAAGTTTTCCGACCGTGTTAGATCGTATGCGAGTGTTCGAGGTAAACCATTAGACGATCGAAGTGATTTTTTGCTCGAGGGCACCTTTTCTACCTTCATTTTCCCCTAGTCGGAATACAGTAGTGCTTCAACTTTGAAAATGGTTCTGATGCATACTCGGAATCGTGTCCGTTTGGCAGGTTCTGTTAAGGCTAGCCCTTGACGCAAACCTTTCAAAAATCTTTTCATTGTGTCTTTTTGTGCTCCAGCTGACTTTATTGACATTGGTGTGAGGGGTGGCTTTTACTTGGATCTGGTCGCTCTCCTCCGGTCGACACATGGTTCTAATATAGACATTCTGGCCGGAGATATGAGGGTGGCATGGTTCAATTCAGGACTGTCGTTCTTATTGCGGCACATACTTGGATTCGGGTCATGTGCGAGTAGGTTGTCGTTTTGTGCTTACTTCTGCTGGGCAACGACTCCACCGACAGAAACGACTGGTTGTTGAGAAACTGGTTGTGCCGTCAATGAAACATAGCTATCAAACCAGCCTTGAAGCCTGTCTTAATAGTTCTCACTCCGACGATCCTGATAGTTGTTGGCTCGAAATCCCGTAGGCAATTTGTGAAACACGTACTGTAACACTCGGCAAGGGGGTACATATGTTGAACACACATTGGATCTTGAGGGACTTCTTGTAGTTGTTGGAATCCAGACGTAACATTTCTCTTGGCAGTTCGTATAACAGTTCTGGGAGAAATGTCCGTGGGAAAT
Source organism: Paragonimus westermani (assembly GCA_008508345.1). Taxonomy (NCBI): domain Eukaryota; kingdom Metazoa; phylum Platyhelminthes; class Trematoda; order Plagiorchiida; family Troglotrematidae; genus Paragonimus; species Paragonimus westermani. The sequence goes on along the minus strand of QNGE01003727.1, from coordinate 53,640 downwards.
ATAACCGTAGTCTGTGGGTTGATCACGAGGCTCCGTCAATGGGGAGAGTTAAGGAAATGGAGACCGCTTTTGCTTCAGGGACGCCGGCAAATTTTTTAAGCTTAACCGTCCTGCTAGTCCAGAGCGACTTTCTGCCAGTGAAGCTATTAGCGAGACAATTGGCACACTCCGTTATACTAAGACTAGGAAGTTAGGGCGGTGGGTGGAACACTTTGAGGAGCAATTTATCTGGCTTCCTTCTACCGTGTTGTCACTACAGACTTGTAATGTGGCAATCTGGTCAATAGATTTGGAGCCACCCACTAAAGCTGGGGTTGGGAGTTGCATATCGGCTCTCAAGCGGAGTGGTGTTGTGACCGACGTGCAAGGTTGTTTATTGCGTGAAATCCTGTGCAGGTTATGCAAACACGTAGATTCACGAACGCGTTCACTCATTTGCACGGCTGATGCATATTCGCACATACACACACACACACATAGGGTCGCAATACGTTGTCGTTCGTCTTGGTGGCACGTCCCCATAGAGCGTACACCCTCTTTCAATAGTCACCTCTGGTGCCTCTTCTTCCTGGCGCTGACACTTGCCTCCTTAGTTCCTAGGTGTGCTCCCAAATTGTGAGAAATATGCTAACCAACAAAGCTGCCTATTATACAACAGTAGGACTGCCAGCCCAGATGACCTCCTGCCGACACTTTTGAAAGTAGGTGGAGTAGGCCTTAGTAGAGGCTTTTACTCAGTTATCTCAACTAGTGTGGACGACTGAGTCCATCCCTCCGTGCTGGGGTCACCCGATAATAGTTCCACTATTCATGGAAGGTATCAGTGGTTTTTAGGAAAATCATAGAGGAATTATTTTAACCCGTCATTACTGGGGTCCTGGTATCCATTAAACTTCGTCGACTCACTGCAACTCGGGAGCTAAACATTAGGGGAGAACAAGGAGGATTTTGTCTTAGGCAGGGATATATAGATCACATTTTTACTCTTCGTCAAATTCTGGAACAGCATCAGGTGTACCGCGGGCCAACAATGACTGAATCCAGCAATTAACCATTCAGAAACATGGAGTGCATGAGGATCTTTGTCTCTCACAGACCGCAGCCTGGCTTTACGGTCTTCGTAACAGATATCGCTAAGAAAACTTATTCACTCTTTGGAACTCCTCTGCTGTTCCGTCCCCCAACATTCAAATCAATCACACTGAGCCGATGCCAGCTTATTGGTAACTTTGTTCGAACTTATAGGCCTCTTGTAAATCACTTGTGACTGACTCGTTTCACGTTTTTATCAATATATTTCGTTCGAAAATGCCCGCTGAAATCACGAGAACAAGAAAATGGCACGCAGAACTTGTTTTCTGTCTCTGATCTTCAGGCCAATTGTAACACACTAAATAGTAAAGCAGTAACTGGAGTGAGTAAGAAAATCTGTCGGTAAAGGTCATAGACTGCATGTTTGCTGGCAGTTACATAATCATTGTGTAGGAGAAAGCCGCTCAGTAAAGTAAGATCTTTATTGACCAACTCGCACGTTCCCATGCCACGCGCACGCGTGCGTTTATGAACTGGAATTCCAGTTTATAGCGCGACGTGGGTTTTGGTTAAACATCGTAAACACCTCAACCTCGATTTGTACATTTGACTGGGCGAACTCATCAACACAATGTTTGATGGCTGGAAAAGAGCATTCCGTGCCTACTGGGCGTTACTCCTTCGTCTTTTCGCGATAGAACCTCACTTAGTGTTCTCCAGGTCTAAGTTTGCCTTCAATCGAAGCAGCAGATCCGCACTTATTATCGTTTCTTTCAGATTGTCACTGTGTGACGTAACTTGGCACCACCTGTCTGGCTTTCGACCTTCTGAGTTCCCAGTACTTGTGACGCCCTCCCTCCGACCGCGACTACATTCGAGCCACTGAACAACCGAGCAACCCTTGTACTTTGCTTGTAATTGATGCCACAGCCCCCTATATCTAATACTGCGGTTTTTTGGTCTCTCTCGATCATCACTTCTGCCCACGGAACACCCCATGACAACCCGATACCACAGGAAGGCAAGGACAACGCCTGTTAAGAAAATGGCGGGAAAAGATTTCCACCGTGTTACAAACAAAGTGACGATTACGGTATAGCTGGTCACATCCTCATCTAACTGGTAGTCTTTATGGTCCCGGATTTGTCTTCAATCTTTACACTGCTTGTGTCAGCTGCTCAAATTTATTCTCGAGCCCCTTACTCCTAGCCGTAACTCTTTCGTCTATACGGAAAGACTCCACGCAATTCCGACCAGCCGTTCGATATGTGTTCTCACAAAACTCAGTCAATCGGAACTTGTCTTACAATTCCGGCGGCATGCTCTAGATAGATCGCTCCCTCACTAATCTGTCCTTCGTTTTCGCATGTTGACAGTAGACCAGGGGATATTGAGTGTCGCAAAACCCGACGCCATGGGAACGGTCCATTGCCCTTTGTCGCTCTTGTTCCTTAGTAAACTCCTAATTCAGTGCCGCCCGTGTTTCTTGATACGAGGTTGTGACTTTTGTCTGTCTGCTCCAGGTGTAGACGATCTTTGCCCGCCCAGTGAACAGTGTTTCTAGTGTTGTCGAAAGTTGTACCTCCACTTTTAATCCGTTGCACGCTACAATCGCCACACATTCTGACAACCGGTTTTTTACGTCTCCATCCACGACCGAGCTTGACCAAAACGGTTTCATCATGCTTTGTTCCGGACGCGCCTCCAGCGTAGCGAAAAATCGTTCAATAAAGCAATATCTGTTGTATAACAGGCAGCTTCGTTGTGAGTAGTATACTACCCGCAAGTAGTATATTACCTACAGGCGACATTCAGGAGGAAGAGGAGAAGCCCCAAACACGACGGACGATAAGAGACTATCGGAACAGTGTGTACGTGATGTGTGAGAACTTTCACCAAAGCGAATGATAACTTACTGTCACCCAATGTATGTGAGTGCATGTCTGTCGTGCAAATGAGTGTACACGTTTGTGGTGTAGTTTTTGACATGACCTGTACAGAAGTTTGCGCAATAAATCAACTTGCTGGCCCAGCGTCGTTTGCAAACACAACAACTGGTGCCGTGACGAACGCGAGAATGAAAATTTCCTGGCCACAGCCGTTCGAAGATGGAGACGTCCGGACGTTCCTGGAGGACGTGGCCGAAGTGGTCGGAGTCAAGACCGACCGTGGGAAGCTGGCTGCCCTGCAGACGCTGGTGAAGGGCAGGGCGAAGGCGGTGCTGGACGCAGCGCGAAGAGGCCCTGCGAAGATGGAGTGGGCCGCTGCGAAGGAGACGCTGGTGGCTGCGTTTGACAGCCCGGCCGACCGCCAGGAGGCCATGCGGTGGTTCAAGGCGGCCAGGCTTGGACAA
>QNGE01003727.1:32641-46935 GCA_008508345.1 Paragonimus westermani | reverse complement strand
TGTCGTGTTTGGCCTGACCCACTATTGGTTGATTTTGTCGCAATTTAGCTTTGACCTGATGTCCGATTGGTTGTTCCCTGGAGTCCTTGGGCCGGAGTCTGATTGGCTGCTCTCTGTCGTGTGGGCTTGATGACGTTTACGTCTCCTCCAGTATACACGATCAAGAAGGACGGCGAGGCGAAACGAGTGCACGCCAGTGAGTTAGCAACGTGGCACGAGATGCCGGCGCGACGAACCAGAAGATCAATAATCCGGGAGGAAACACCGCGTCGATTGGAGAGGATTCGTCGACAAACGGAAAGGAATCAAGAAACCTCAGAAGGAGGAGGAGTGTTGTATAACAGGCAGTTTCGTTGTGAGTAGTATACTACCCGCAAGTAGTATATTACCTACAGGCGACATTCAGGAGGAAGAGGAGAAGCCCCAAACACGACGGACGATAAGAGACTATCGGAACAGTGTGTACGTGATGTGTGAGAACTTTCACCAAAGCGAATGATAACTTACTGTCACCCAATGTATGTGAGTGCATGTCTGTCGTGCAAATGAGTGTACACGTTTGTGGTGTAGTTTTTGACATGACCTGTACAGAAGTTTGCGCAATAAATCAACTTGCTGGCCCAGCGTCGTTTGCAAACACAACGATCTTCATTGATCAGCCCGCACGTTCCCACAACATGCGCTTTCGCAACTGTGAACTGTTATTCTAGTCCATAGCACGACGCGGTTTCTATTCAAGCGTTATGGGCAGTTCAGCTTGGTTGTGTGCGTTCGACTGACGTTGTCTCTCGTAGATTTTCACCCGTCGTTTTTCTCTGTTGAACTGATTTCGTTGAATTATGGCTGATCCGGTTGCCTTCTTTATCCGCAATGTACCCGTTGTTGGCTTTTGCCATATCTCACCACCGCGTCCAAATGTCCCACCCAGTATTGGAATAATCGCATCTCCGATTTGGTCATCCATCACAATTGCTCCAACCTACGTGTTTGACTTTTGCTGCCATACGAGTTTCAGTGTCCGCACAAACAGTGATTACTGTTTTGGCATTTATTGTGTTGCAGTTATTTTGTTATCCAAACGCGGTATAAAAGTCTTGCTTGCTACTTTTTCGTTCCATTACTTTTAGTCCTTTGGTTTACGTTCTCCTGGTGATGTACTTCTACCAAAAAATGTTCATCATTTTGATTTTACCAAAACGTTTGACTAGTTTATCAGAGGAAAATGGTCACAAATGTCAAAACTGTATACCTGCACAATCATTGTATTCGCCTACACATCATCCAGTAAGTTTGTTTCAGGCCAGGGTTTCTGCAGGTTCTATATAATGCGAGTTCACTTGAGTTGGTTGGACTCTGCTGTTATGGCGTGTGCGTAGGGTTTCCAAAACGAGCGCCGAATTCGGCCTCCCGGGCGAAATTGTCGCTTGTGTTTCTGGCTGCAAACATGTGACTCGCTACGAACCTCGCAGACCAGCATGCTTAAGGCAGAGATTGTATATTGAGGAAATTTGTGTGGTCATTATAAATAAAAAAAAGTACAAAATTTCTGGAACAACATGTGTAATAAAACAAAACCGGTGAAACGATCATTAACATGTGTAATCACGTGCAAGCATTATAATCCACATAACTGATTATAACTTAACCGGAATTTGACTGGGTGTTAATTGACATCATTACTCTCTTTCAGTGGAACAATTTCCAACATGTATGTGGGAACCCAACAGCGTTGAAATAAGTGAATAAGCATACATGATCTTATGGAATAATGTTTGGACATCCTAAAGTCTCTAGGTTTCGGCGGAGGAACTGTACGCTACTTTTTACACGGGGATATGAGATGTCATCAAGACCAACAATCTGCCAAGTTGACCGTTCGTTTACTTACTATACGTAGTACCACCTGACGGAATCGCTATCGTTCAATTTTATCAACTTCTGTTGAGCAGGGTGTAATTGTCCAGTACGTATTATTTTGAGCTCTCTTTTTGGTACATCTGCCGATGTGGAATAGATGACCTTCACGTCATTGCTGTCTAAGATGAAACGGCAACATCATGGTGTGATATTGCACATTTTTATTCTTCAGCAGTTCACTCATCTACTGGTTGACCTTCGGAATTGTAGTTTGTCGACATATGGTTAACGGTGTTGCCAACTACATGACTAGTGTGGTCATTTCTTTTTTGTTCCTCCTCTTATAGACAACAAGTTCATTTTTATATCATCTTGAGTCCAATGATTGAATGTTAAGGACGCGGGCTACTAGTCACGTTAATAAGAGTCCGATCCCTGATTGTCACAAGTGTTTTCTGGGTGTGGTAAAAACACGACAAGTATTTTGTGGCACGTAAATTATGGCCCCTTATGACACTGCATGTGTTTCTGTACATTACTCCTTCCTTCCTAGATCTGGATGCTTTTACCAGCCCTTTTAAAGAACCTTTTGAGGCTGCACTGAAGCCCACTGTGGATTCTATGAGGGACGAATCATTCCTTGAGCCCAGAGTTGTTTTGAAGAGAGCCTATTCATCAACTTCATCAGTCAAAAGCTTGCCTGCTCCGTCGAGTCGAAAGTACGTGTTTATCTAACTCGTGTTTTTGTCCACCATATTTTGTTACAGGTGAAGTTGTCCACTATCGTTCGCAGTCCAGCTTTTACACACCGATAATAAAAAAACATTGAAGTCTGCAGCTCCAACCTGCCTGAGAAGTTCTAATTGCGGAGTGGTCGATTAGCATGACGGTTTCCGTTTTTGAGGTGATCAAATGAGTCAAGCTTTACACGCATGCAAATATGGTTAAGTTTTCAGATGTGACGACTCGGTCCAGTCTAATTTGTGATAAGTGGCGTAGTAGTCAACACGGTTGCTTGACAGGTACGTGGACAGGATTTCGAATCCCAGTTAAGCAACTACCGATCAGCCCTAAAAAGAGCGAAACTCGAGTCTCTGCAAATGCGAATGCTCCGATCATTTGTGGTAATCGATTTATGTTTTCTCCTATTGGATTGGAAGAATGGCCGGATTTTTATTCTTTCTTCAAACAGTTATTCCATTATGCTCACATTTCCCCCAAGATGAAAACCGTACGACCTTAGCCGTTCCCTGTATGACGTCGTAGATGCCAGTGATAAAACATATGCGTAGACTCACGGAACTTATCTTTACCAGTACTTCAGTGTGGACTGTTTTCACTTAGATTTTTCATTCTTGGTGTTGTGATTTCTGGGTCCGCATGTGTCACTGCGCTATTGTTATACAAGCAGTTGGACGTGAGTGATATTTACTAGGTTACTTCCACGGTTATGTCGCCCGATTACCAATCATGCGGTTGTGGATTCTAGCTTCAGTTGCCTCGATCGTTTGTGTCACATGACATGCTTGACAACGAACGCTTGATGACAAAAATACCGATTACTCAGTATAACACTTCTATTTGAATCCTTGCTGCAGTCGTGACTAGCACACAACTGTTTGGCGTTCCATACTTCATAGGCCTATCACCGTTGTAGCCGTCAGTTTGTGTGTTTCTGCCTTTTGACACAACTATGGTATGGCGTATTACTTTCACACATTTTTCATACGAGTTAATATGAACCTGACGTCTTTATGTTTACAAATGCTTCATTCTAGTGGGCTTTGTGTGAGTGATTCGCTTTAGTCGTACAGTTTATTCACTCAGACGTATAGTATTGTTGATTTGTGCAAACCCCCGATTTAGTGGACTGGTTTTGCAGGCGTCTAATGTCGGCTCAACCCGAAATCTAAGTAATGTCAGGTTCAGTAGCGTCTGCTTTTCTTTCAACTTACATCGTGATCACGTAGTATGTCATGTGCTCAGCACCATTACATTCACATTCTTATCGTTCCATTTACTTGATGTTTACCATACTGGTGCTCAAAACGCATTCAGTTGTTCCATGCATACCTTCTGTCGGCAACTGTCTCCGCTTAACTAGCTGGTATGGTTAACCCTACGATGTGATGTTTGAAACGAAGACGACAAACCTGTCACTGTAACCTCCAGGTTGTAATCTTTGTCAAGAAGCGGTACACAGCATTCAACTTTTTATTTCGGTGTTTTTCTTCGTATTCGGTCCTTTTCATTTTCTAGGCGTGGTGGTTTCGTTGATCCGGATTTTTTGGTTGCGGATAATCAGAGTTCCGCAAGCGGCTGTCCTGGCCGTGGCTCCGGTTCCGTTGCCTCTGAACCGGCGGCTAACTTCTCTGTTACTCGTAAATCCCGATTAGCTCGCGACAGGAGTAGCACTTCCGACTCGCAAAGCACCGTTACTCGGCTGCCCGCTTATCGAACGTTGGGTGATACTTTGACTGCTGAGAATGCTCGTCAAAAACATTTTTCGAGCGCCTTATCGGTTGGCACTTCCTCTGATCAAAATTCAGATGTACGGCACACTCCTCCACACGGTGTTAATTCCGACAGCATGGAGATGGTGTTGAGAGCCGCAACGCGCGTTTATAAAACTCGAGGGTCTTTACGAAGAGGTGCTTGTCAGGATGTTGTGAGTCCCCATTACCGACCGTTATTTTACGGGTTTTCAGAGTTTTAGAAACGGTGTAGTTCTAACCATTGCCGGACACTTCGCCGTGTATTATGTTGTTTATATAAAACACTTGTTTGCTACTTCTATCATTGCCCTACTATGCCGTTTGCATTTCCTGCGAGTTTGTTTTAGCGCATCAATAATAACGTCGATGACCAGTTGCATGATTCCGCGTTCTAGCTCTGATTACCTTGTCAGTGCCCTTATATTTAAGCCGACGGTGTGCAGTTCATGTGAATCGGTTGGTTGCGAGATAGCGTTTCCTGGGTATAATGTGTGGACTGTTCTTTTTTTCACTGTGGTATGTAGACTAACTTTCGTTTCCGTGCATCATTTTTTCCCGATGTTTGTAGATGGTAGTAACTATTTTGAATACTGGATACTACACATTATTGTTACTCCATTCTGATTCATATATTTATGAAGAATCTACCCACACCTTTCTCATCTACTAGATTACGCAATTTATCGTGCCTCTGCTAATGTGTATATCTAGTAAATGTGCGCTTCCGTGTTTCAATGCTTGTCGCAGTTGACGTTTTCTTGCTGCCTCGATGAATTGCGCCATAGCGCTAAATTTGTTCCTGAATAAGTTGAATGGTCTCATCTGCCATGGAGCACTGAAGAGGTCTGTTGGTTTCACTTGAACTCTAACCAAATCATCGATTCTCAACATCCCGAGAGCTCTTGCAGTTGAGTTGGTGGTCTGGTTACTCCTTATTCTCTTTCAATGAGGAATGTTAGCCAGTCGAGAGACCATTCATCCGGTCCAGACTTCCAATAATCCTAACAGTAAACCAGCCGAAACGTGGTTCATTCACAGTCCTTTTGAGGTTTGTTTTCTTAATTTGAGCCCACCATCTACATTCGATTGTCAGCTTTTCCAACTTAACAGAAAAGAAAGTGATAAACCGTACCGATAGATAACAAGTGGACCTCTTGCGTTATGTCGTAGAATAATATGTCGAGTCTCACCTGCCGTGTAATCGTGTTTCCTATACACCTCATCCGACGTTTCGGAACGGATTTTATCGTGCTGGCACGAAAATTACGTAAACTATTGAGCCCAGTAAGTTGTTACTAAACACACTAGTCAGAATGGGGCAAAAGAATGAACAATTGACCAGCCAACACCATGTCAACGTCTTGGGAACGTCTTAGGGACAGGGACGGCCACAACACTAATGCCTACCATTTTTCCCCGTTGATCACATTTCAACCTACCCTAATCGCATTAGGCTAATTGAGAGGTTGGTCACATCACTTGCTTCTATTTCATTCTCACCTTCACCGTTCATGTATACTCTTTCCCGCATCAACACAGACGTCCATCAGTAATCTCCCTGTGCTTGTCCCAATCGCCTCCCCTGAGGATACTCGCATTACAGATATGACCTACCTATCTTCAGAAAATGCTAAGCCATCTACAAAAGCATCGTCGATTGCCTCTGAGACTATTCGTGGTGACTTTAAGACAGAATCACAGGAATCGTTTGCCCGACAATCTAGCCGATTAAAATCGAACAAAAAGAAGGATCCTGCCGGGAGTAAATCGACGGGTGGCAAATCAACCCATTTGAAGCCGTCGTCCAGTTTCCTTCGATTTGTCCAAAAATTGCGCCCGAACAGTAAAGGTGAAAGTGTACTGCATCGCGCAGCAATCCGCGGAAACTTGGATCAAGTGAAAAACCTCTTGGCTTCTGGTCTATCACCAAACATACGGGATCACGCCGGATGGATGCCACTTCACGAGGCTGTGCTACATGGGCACCGAGATGTAAGTTACCCCGTTTTCGGTGCACGTAGTCGTTTGGTTGATTGAATTTCACTTTCCCTAGAACAATTATATCTCGGAACTTGGACTCGTTTGAGATCGGGTCACCTTTTTGATTATTATGGTTTCATCAATACAGATATTTGGTGGAACTTTCAATTGTCTCTCAGGTTTTTTCAAGTTTTTTTGTTTTTATGTCAGTTGATATTTCCGTAAAGAATCGACTATGCATTTCAGATGTCTCCGTAACAACTGCATTAATTACATCGCATACATCACACGATTAGCATCCCTCAAATATTCCTATCTAGAGTGAAGCGCCTAGACAATATTTAGCCTGCATATAGCCCATTGTGATGCATGTCGTCTAAAAGCTAACCATTTGACTTCCTGTGGCAGCTGAGCTCATTGAACGCTTATCCATGACGGGGTCTCATATTCGCAGTGTTCATTCTAAACCCTGTAGACCATCAAGACTGTCTTCAAAGCACATATGGTTGGCGGCATCCGATTCGGATTAGCCTGTCACAGTGACCGAAGACAAAGGACGCCTGCGCTTAGCCATCACTGCAATTGGCTTGCGCTGAACCAATTGCAGTTCCACCAACACACCACATATCCAATGTAAACCCGAAGGAATAAGACTGGGAGGTGTGCCAGTGGGGCCTTTGTGTCCAGCCGGCCAATGCTGGTTAGCCAGTTGATTGGCTAATAAGGAAGGGAAACTCTTATCTCTCGGAAACTAAGCAGAGAGAGGCTATAATGACGAGATCTCCACTAAGAAGAAAGATTTTTGAAGTGTAATACATGAAGCATTGCAGTATGGGAGTGCAGGTTAGTGCATCCGAGAGAAGATAGGGATGAAAAACAAATTTCTCACTGAACTATGAAAAGCCAGGCAGACCATTCATCACATAGTACGCCAACAAAGCTGAAGAAATGAATGGATAGAAGACCACAGATACTCAAGTTTCTGAAAAATGAAGCGGATGAGTTGTCAACGAACAGGAGTAGAATGGATACATTGATATTACCTACCTGACCTGAGCCTAACGTACTCGTCGTCTCTTCGCCGACGGTGTACTATGAGTACGTTGGTGACCTATTAACCCCAAACGGCCAGCGCTTTCGCGGTCACACACATCGCCAACTCGCGTTATCTGTGGCATCGTAACGAATTCCATTTATGCATGAAAGATGTATTGTGTCTGCACGCCGTTCTTTTTGTCTCTTAAAGTAATGATTAGACTTCTTGTGGGAGGAAAAGTATTGAAGACTGCCCCGATTCATTATTTAAACATACACCAAGTTTACTTCTAAGGTACTCATAAGCTTCTGAACAGTTTCCCAGAAATATAAAAATTAACTATGTAATTTTTACGCTGTTTCCGACATCACTTCTTTTGATGGAGGCCGTATCATCTATTCGTCAGTAAACGTCTGTAGACTGTCTCAGAGGATGCTTTGTGCCCGACTCTTCGTTCACCATAACAACGTGTCCGGGAGTACACTAAGAAAAGAAAGCAGCGCAAAAAGTGGTTGAAATCAAATTAACTAAACGAACCAGGTAACTCGTTCACTGCGACACGTTTCCATGTTGTGTATCCTTTCCAGTCAACGAGTTGTGCGACCGCAATTTCTCCAACCGAGCAGGCGACTGTACTCCTGTGAGTGTAATGGCTTTTTGTTAACTGACAGTTTCGTGGTTTATCCAGCCGCCAGTGATCTCGTTAACTAGTATCTGACGCGGTAAGCTTTTAGTCGGCGATATCTCGAGATAGTCGGGCAAGCTGAGCTTTTTTAAAGTAACTGGCCACGTTTAGTTGGTCTGTCCAGTGTAAGGTGAACGTTGTAATCGTCGACATCGTTGCCTTTATCGAACGTGGACGATAACTTACAGTTCGACCGTTGCGAGGATACTGATGATCTCTAGCGTGAGCAAACTGCTGCTTACTGCTTTTGTTTAAAAACGGTTGCCTACAAGTCTTCAACCGCAAACTGTGTTTGATTTTTGCTTACATTTCACGAAACACGTGTAAAGCAAACGAGAATTGAATACCACTTGGTCTTCCATAGTTATCATGACGACATTTTGGTTGACGATCCTATAAGTTCCACTGAACCTTAACCTTTTCACTAGTTCTTATAGTCGTGTCTGGGGGTTGACCTGCGCAATTCTCATAGGTTTCATATGCATTTGGCAACTGCACGATTCGCGAGTGGTTCTTTTCCAACAATCATTCACCAGCGGTGCTGATCTCTCTGGTTATCCATGTGATAACCGAACTAAGATCCTCAATATGTTACATATTTTGCCCGTCACGCGCCTTCCCTGTTGCTCATCACAAATGCACTACTTATTATTTTGTAAGTAGGCTATCATTTTAGTGGCTTCGCTGACACGGGTCTACGGCCTTTTATCGCCTTCCGTGATAAACGTGCTAGAATTTAGCGGTCTTTCTAAACAGCGCTCTACGCTGAGGTTGAGTTGCCTTCATTCTCCGTCTGCCTGATTCAGATGGAGCGAGATTTGTTTGAACCAGCATTTTCTGTTCGCTACGCTCTTAGTCAAGAAGTTATAAGGAGTGGCGGCGAAAGGTTATATGCTTCTCATTTGCGTTCCCTAAAAAAGCAGGTATCTTCCATCTGTACATGAGTTAGCGGTAACTTTCACCACTTACCCCACCCTGTATTATCCATAATTACCTCTACGGAAATTGTATTGTGCCATATCTATCGTATAGGGTGAAGTTTGGCGCAACTAGATTGTGTCATCGTTTGGCCGGATGGCTACTGACGCGGTTAGCCATATCAGCTGGAATGTTACTAGTCATGCTTGTCTGTTGCATGCTGACGATATTGTTTTGGCACATTTTGATCCCGTCTATTGTGAAGCGAAATAAAGCAGTATTTCTCGCTTTTACACCAATACGCTTCGTTGTCACACGACATACCACATCCCACGTAGGTTGGTTGCTCTATGTCTGCTCGTTTGAGATAACTGGAGCTTGATCATCTGATTCATGGTTACGTACCGTTTACACTGAGGCCTCTTTTCACAGGTGGGTGACCAAAAGAAATGAACCAGAATTCCTTGAAAACAGTAAGTGAAGTCTAATGGAATATGTTCTGAGAAATTTCCGCTCATAGTTAGTGTCATAAGTAGTTGTATTTGACCAATAAACAAAAGTGCCGCACACACTAGGCAGCAAATAACTTTTACCGTCGTGGAAAGTGTATGCATGCTTGAAGTTTGTAGGGTATGTCTGACTGGCCCGATCACAGAGCCAACAGCAGTATTCTTACACAGATGAAGGTTGCTGTGATCGCGTTAGCCTCTCGAACCGCTTTTACATTGCGTGGTCGTAGTGATCGGTACTTGTGTTGTGGAAATGGTGTTACCGTTAGTGTGAGAGCACAAAGCCGATTGCTGACACTTTAGGTCAAACAGTGTGTCATCAAAGCGTTTCGAAAATTCTCAATTTCATATCTCACAAGAGACACCATGCCAATGACTGATTTGATTGAATGAGAAGATGGAACACTTCCGGAAGTACTGTTACTGTGTCACTCGTTTTTCTACTGTAACATCTAAGGCCGATGTATTATTTGTAGAGGATGTTTTTCGATGGTATAAATTGCTCTTATCGTACACTTGTGTCTTCGGATGGTAATGTGAGGACGAACACCCTTGGAAGGTAAGACTTGGCTGAGTTTATTTGGGCATTATAGACTTTTTTCTAATTTGCCATTTTGCGTTGACAATGATTGATTGTTGTATATGGGAGGGGACGTTTGTGAAGGTTATCATGATTCCACAGTGTGCAAACTTTTGTTCATTATGGTTGGTTAACCGTAAATGTGGGTATATGTCTCTTTAATGTCACCTCACTTAGATTATGCTAAAAAGAATCAGTCGATGCTGGAAAATAATGGTCGTTTCAAGAAAGATGAATGGAAAGTGACTCCAACTAGTCGAACTAACTAAAACTGGTACATGATTCGATCAAAATAATCAGAGGCACTGAGGGCCTTCCGTGGGTTCATAGACAAGCAGATAAGTTAATTGTAAAACTTCTGGGTTCCGGCATGGGATTGGCAGTTTGTTCTTACGGGTTTAGAAAGCACCAAGGCAGATGCTTGACGAGATCACCCATCTATCAAGTTGGAATTGTGGACAGTATGCGAGTGTTCTCAGAATACGAATCCCCAGTGTGTTTTTATTTTTACAGGATTCAGACTACAGTTGTTCTCACTTATTAACATCTTGATGACCTAAGTGGATGCTTTTCCTTGGATTGTTAGTTCGCAAGTGCTCGAAATTCGAATTATGTTATGGGTACTGTGTGCATAGAAGCGTTTCAGATGGCTCAAATCTCCTTTCTTGTGCAGCTGATCGGTCCAAGCAAACCCTAACGCAATCGCAAGCCACAGACGTTTGAAATGAGGGACCTCGTGAGAACGATAGTATTGTTGTAATAATGGGGTGAGACTATACGCAGTCAGCAAGTGTAGCCATGCATCTTAACGAGCAGGCTATTGAGAATTGGATGACGCTTCCGGGTACTATATGCAATCGTGGAAATTGAATAGCAGGTGACATTATTTCTTGGTTGTCTAGGTGTTATCCGTACAGTTAGCACGGATTCTCCTTTTGCGATGGTGGTTAGTACCACAAGCCACCTCCTTTTTGAGTGGTCAGTCGATCCAAAGGATCGACTTTCCAAGCAGGATCTCTTGTTTGGTGGATTCTGCGACACACCGAGTTAGGTGGATAATTTGGTTCAAATGTAAGATTTCTGAACCCCCGACCTGGCTTCGTAGGTCAGCTGATAGAGCGCCTGCAACTTTTGGGTATGCTGATTCGTATTTAGCCGAAGCCCAATTAGGTTTCTTCTTATTTGTTAGATCTGCCACACTACGTGTCAGTAATGTCAATAATAATAATGAGGAACGAACACCTTTGATTCCAGTTCGTCGTCGCTTATCTTTGAGATGAAGTTTCGTACACATGGGTCACTAGAGGTTGCGATGGAATTTGTTTTACATTCGAATTGCAGCCCCAACGTTCCGGCTCATTCGCCTTTGCTCTCTGTTTTTTGTATTGCTGAGCCTGGATTTGCCTCCGCTAAAGCTATTTACTGGTGCTGCCGCTGCTTTCCGAGAAGATCGGGTAACCTGAACACTACTCACAAACAACTGATGAACGTTCAGATATTATACGCCGGACGTACCCAATGTGAAGTGGGTTATCAGAGTTGGGTCGTCAACGCACCCATTCTCGGTCCGGACACAATTTTGTAGCACTAATACGTTGTAACAAAGGGAAATTTGAGTCCGTAATGCCTTTTTCAAAACAAACCGGCCGAAATGTGTGTCCTAACTCAATTGGTTCTGAGTACCTTTCATACAATACGTACACAGCCATCCCTGTTTTTCTGCGAACGAAAACAACGGGAGATTGTTCATCTCTCTCCTCTGCTTTGAGGCTCAGGTCAATGAGAAGTGTGCTCTGCATTCCATTCTACGCCATTTTATCTATCATTACATCACTCCTCATATGCATGGTTCCACTTTTATGACTGTCCGTGAGAAGTCGGAAAAACAAGCGAATTATACGTTTGTACTGGCTCACTCCGCTGACCTAATTCCGTCATTCATAACGAAGTTACTCGATGATAACGTGAACCGGAGTTCAACTGCCGATCATGGTAAGGATGGGTACTTGTGATAATCCGTAAGAAGAGTAAAACTCGAATCGAGTACTTCTTTTTGTGGGGTATTGGATGAATAGTCTCTTCTCGAATGTGAAGGCTGCCACTATTTTTGAGTTTTGTTCGAATTGTGCTCACTTCTAAGTGATCTGCATTTCAGTAAACTCCACATTGCCCTCAAAAGAATGGTTTACGTCACTCATCTCCGGCATCGTTAACCACCCTTACCATCTCTTCGTTCTGTTAATCAAGTCGTTGACTTAAAGCTGCATTAACGTTAACTCGAGCTGAACTGGCGAAAATCGCTGACCCTGTCAACACCGTATATCCTGGCTGTACAACCGTTTAATCACCCTGTTGTTCCTGCAAATCGGTTATCGTTTCCGCAACCATTGGTCTCCAGAGTTGTTCGTTTTGCTTATCACAGGCACCCTGTCATCCTAGTCCAATTAAACTAAACCTCCGGCCGATCCATTGAATTTTGAAATACGTTTCTGCCATATTGCCTGCAACTCAGTTGAATTCCGTGATACACTGAGCACTCACGATCTTCAGAGGCATTACAATTTTCTTATATGATTTAATCCTTGATTACATGACAGGTTGCAGAAGCCCTCTTAAAAGCAGGTGCGACTGTTGATGCACCCGGTGGACCCGACCTAGATACGCCGCTTCATGATGCAATTCAAAATGCGCAGGCGGCTTGTTGCGAGCTTTTGTTGGCTCATGGTGCTAATCCGGTGCTACCGAATGCAATGGGTATGACACCGTTACAATTGGTTGACTCACAGCTCAGTCGATTGGCGTTATCGAGCCCAAAGTCCAAACGACATCTTCCCTCTGTGGATCCAAAGAATGCTTCAATCGTCAACCAGCTCCACACAGTTCGCAAAGCATTGCTCAAAGCGATATCACAACCCAGGACTTCTGCCGAGACGGACAAAAAAGAGGCAAGCGCGCACAACTTGGTCCCCGATTTGATTTCACTGGTGAAGAGCGTTAACCAGACCACGTTTATTGAAAGGTAGATACGATTTCTTCCTCTGCTGTTTTTTTTACTCAGTGATCATAAGTTATGTGCATTTCACTTGGCGTGGCGATGTTTAACTTTATCCTGTTTTACTCAGGTTGCCGTATAGTTTTAAGTCGTAATTCTTCATATGTGACCATTAAATATGGTGGGTATTGGGATTTGTACGGTTAAAAATTCGTTAATTGACTATCGTTTGTCTGAACGCTGTGGAAAGATTCGTGTTGCTTATGTATTGTATAAATAAACGACCTCATTCAAAAATGGTTGCCCGCGGGATTCTCCTCTCCAGGTTCCCCTAGAATTCATAAGAAGTCAATTTTGCAAACAGCTGTTTTCGGTCATTCTCGTCAGGTTTCCACAGTTATATAAGATAAATGCGAGTTATATATGAAAATTATAACAAGCCAAATAGGTCATTAAAAATCACAGTAGTGGCACGGATCACAGTTTACTGAAGGAGAGTGGAGGTGTTGATGAGTGCTGTGGAGTGTCTCATGACATGCGCTCGTCAGTGTCAGGTGGTTCACGCTTTCTCGGGTTTCAGGTGGATGGGGAATGATTAATCACACAAACAATTCCATACTGCATCGGCCGTCTCGCAGTATAAACCGGGTCGCTCTATCTGCTGCATACAGCAGGGTGGATAGGCGAAAACATGCTACTACTGACCCCTCCCCCACTGTCCTATCAAATTCAGATCTCAGGCCCCTCCCGACCCCAAATTTTGATAACTTCTCTGCAGATCTCACAGCAGAAATAATTAATCATAGTAACATTGTGCCGATAAGTCCCAGCTCTCGCCACTCAGTCTCAGACCTCCTTCGTTCTGTGCTTCGACCTAGAACGCAAATTAATATAGGTGCCTTCAACGTTCGCACTCTAAAACAGACAGGTCAACAGGCTGCTCTCGCACGAACGTTAGACTGGCTACATATTGATGTTTGCTGTATATCGGAGACTAGAATCCACGACAGTAGTCAACGTATGGAGTTGACAGCACATGCACTTTTCACCCGATACTGGTTATACACTTCAGGTGATTCTCAGGCCGCGGTTACCGGCCAAGCGGGAGTAGGTATAGTCCTCAGCACGACGGCTACAGCCTCACTGATAGATTGCATTCCTGTTAATAGTAGACTTTGTGCCGTCCGCTTGGCAGGTTCTGTTAGGGTCAGTTCTAGACGCAAAACCGTCAGAAATCTTTTC
>QNGE01003727.1:0-30003 GCA_008508345.1 Paragonimus westermani | reverse complement strand
GAGATGGCGGCTAATCGAGCTCAGTGGCGTGAATGTTGTCGTTGTTTGGCCGAGTTGTCTGTGAATTGAGTGTATTTAATGACGCGGGGCAGTGAAAGCCGTAAGGAAGCTGTCTCGCTGATGACGCCTCACTCTCACTTGCAACTCGGTTGTTTGTTTGCAAGGTGTAAGCAACTTGATTTTGAATGTTTGAATAGGGACGTAGTCATTTTCAGTAGTTAGGTCCCTTCCCGTCCTATCTTATTTCCTTCTCTCTTCCTCTATGGGGTTTGCTTTTTCTTCATGGTTGTGTGGCAGTTAAGCATCAATACGAACCACTGATGTATTGCTGTCTAGGATGATGATGATGATTAATCAGAGGAGATGGAGGGTTTATACCAATTGCTTTTGGGCACAGGCAAGGTCTGCGAAGTCTGATAGCAGTAGCTTCGACTGTCAACATCTTGCACACTCGGACAGCTCTGCAGCAGGCTTGGTGAACCTTGTAGATGACTCAGAATGCTTCATCCGGATTCTGTTCGATAGCCAGTGTCAATGAAGTGGGAGTGGGCTTTCTCTGGATTGTTTCCAGGTGTATAGCTATTCACGAAAAAACAAATTTGACGTGGTTATGGGGTTTTGGTTAAATGAAGACCGGCTTCTACACCATAGAACGTTTGTTGTCGTGTAGCCTGTCAGTCGAGCTTGGCTGCTTGAACTTAGACAAAGTTGTGATGACTGGGACTGGAACTCGCAACCATGTCACCAGTAGTCAGCTTTTGGAAGGCTACATATCTTAAATACTGATTGTTAGAGGTTTTTATCGGTTCATCACTTCGTTTGGTCGTTAGTTCCCTTTTATGCATGTCGTCGGTAGTAAAGAATGTACTTAGTGCGGAGCGTTTCAGAAAGACATAAACAGTCTCGTGTCAGTTCAGATAACCTATGCTTGATGTCGTCTTGAACTTAGACAAAGTTGTGATGACTGGGACTGGAACTCGCAACCATGTCACCAGTAGTCAGCTTTTGGAAGGCTACATATCTTAAATACTGATTGTTAGAGGTTTTTATCGGTTCATCACTTCGTTTGGTCGTTAGTTCCCTTTTATGCATGTCGTCGGTAGTAAAGAATGTACTTAGTGCGGAGCGTTTCAGAAAGACATAAACAGTCTCGTGTCAGTTCAGATAACCTATGCTTGATGTCGTATGTATATACAGTACTTCGAAAGCTCACAAATGAAATACGGCTGTTTCGCTTGTTTGTTTTTTCAGTCCACGATCAGTTAATATGTTTGGCAACAAGCTACGGTTTTCATTTCGTTGTCTAATGGCTGCCAATTCTTCTTGGACTATTGATCGTTCAACCAATAAAGATAGTTCACTTTCCGGATTCAATCTTAATCATGTCATGATGGTGTTTGACTACCACAGTCAAGAACGAATGGCCTTATGTGGTTACCCGTATCACATCAGAAGTGACTGGAAGTTTGCATATAAATTCATTCGTTCTATTTTATCCGCGACGAACGCTCGGTCAGGAAGGCTGCTTATTATCGGGTAAAAAACATGAGGTGTGCTAAAACACATCTCTTCAATCTCTTCAATTAGAAGTGCAATACCCGTTTCTGTTGAAGGTTCTGCTTAACGGTCTGCTAGTGTTTTATCTCATCGTGTTATCATTCACCACAACTTTGACAGATCGACCGGTCCGCTCTAATCAGATCGATGGGACCATCGGTGTACTGATAACGATTGATCAGTTCTACAGGATGCCATCGTAATATCAATAGGGTTAGAAATTCCTCCATATCCCTCATATTGTTCAGTCTCTCTTGGGTTGAGGTGTTTTGTTGGTGAAAAGCAATATCATTGTATGTTCTTTATAATTCGAGCAATGTAAAGTTGTGTATGGTTAATTCTATTCAAGCAGCACTCAGGATGGCTTTGTCACAGTTTGTTTTTTTTCATATCAGACGACGTCTCCGTCCTGTTCTTCTTCCAACCGGACTTAGTCGGCTGCAACAGGCCACCTTCACCCGCGTAGCCACTATGATTCATGCGCAAATCGTTACCAGTATTTCCCCGGAAGTGACGCATGTGATTACTGGCGCGAGTCAAGAGATCGTTGGTATGGATCGCTCAGGGCAAGTTTCTTTGGTAAGAACATCTTCCAAGCCGCGTGGGCGTGTAAACACGAATCCGTCAACAGATATATATCAGGCAAACTGTCCACGCACCCTAAAGTTTCTGAACGCTGTGCTGCAGGTGGGTTTAATTAATGTTTTTCATGTACACACCTTCGGCGGGCAGTTTTGTGTCTGGCATTTTTTTTCTTAATTGGGAATACGTATTTCTTCCACAGGTTCGTCGCACCGTTTGTAGAGCAGTTTTCGTGTCCTCTTTCCTTCAACCCGGCGTACCACCGGTCCTGAAATTCCCTCACTTGGTTACAACCCGTACCCTTAATTAAAATTGTCTGCGTGTGTTCGATGTACTTGTCAGACCGCGCCGTTTTATCGCAGTTAAGTCGGACGGGCGATTCATATCGGCCTATCTCACTTCGGGGAAGCGAACGGCCTTTCACGGTAGATGAACCTGCATGACAGAACTACACTGTGAACATGAAATTTTGATGCAGGCAGGTTTCTGCATCTGGATCGCCCTGACACACACCAGGACCATGAAACTGACGATGGATTATACCATTACCGTTCTGGTCTAAATTGCATATATCAGCAGCCACTCTCTGGCCGCACACCTTAGCAAACGAGAGCTCTGACAACAGCGAAATTCAAGTCTAGTACTTGTTTTCGATAGCACTATCTGAAAAGTGTATGTGAGCGCGGAAGTTGCAGTCCACTGCGGTTGGTGTTCAGTTGATTTCAACTAAATCCACCACTGTTTCTCACTATTTCAACGGAAAACAGCCTTTGACAAAATTGACAAGTTAAATGCCTCGTTATTTCTGACACTGACAAACCTAGTGAAATTGAGGGCGAACAGAACAATATACATTTGATTAGCCGATGGATAGCAGACCCACTCTAGCGTCTCAAAGGTTGGCACCAAATAAACTGAAGGTGCTACCCTGCCTATTCTTTTATTCCGTCGTTTACGTCAACAACCACCGTCTGACCAAACCCCTTAAAATATCTTAATTAAGTTAGACGGTCATTAGGTGACAGCAGTATCGTCGGCGTGCGTAGTTGTCAGCAAACTTAAAGCAACACATGTGGAGATGGATTTCTTTTCAACAACTCTTCGGGATGCCCATTTTTAACTATCCGTGTCTGATCGTTGAGTTACGCATAGCTCGAAAACGGATCCCCAAATTAAAAACAAGATCGAAGTCAAATATTTCTACGGTACTATTAAGGAAAATGTTTCAATAATTACAATAGACAAACTTTAACCACTCACGAAGGTAGTCTCGTCCTACGAAATCAATGGTTTCCTTATCGGAGCAACAAGGTCATAGGTGAACCGTCACGCGAGTAGGCCAGGTCAACAATGATTACTGGCGCCACAGAGGATTACTGACAAATTTGTTCAGTAAAATAAATTTGGGTGAATAGGGTATTGAGGATAAGTGTCAGGTTGACGAGATAAAATAGGAAATTTACACAGTGGTGACGAATTTTCTCAGTTCATGGACCAACAAATCCACACCACTTCTATTCGACTATTTCCGTCGCTCCCAATCCCGCCGAGGCCCACATTTTTCACAATTGGACTTGTATTAAATTACCATATCAGCCACACTACTTATGAGTAACACAATTTTAATGCACAGCAATCACTTAGTGGATTATGGCGTGTACTGATTGAGAAATCTTGCCAGGTCAATCGGCCCCTTATATCATTCGGTGCATTCACTATGAGACAGCGGGGGCGAATGGGTGACTGAGTCCGAGTGTGGAATTTCCCAGTTCCCGGCACCCCTTTCTTAACTCGGCTAGTAAAGCGCTTGTAGTGTTTGGGTGTACTGTTTCTGCCATTGGCATGCACCCAGCAAGAGCCCAGATTCTCCTCAGTCGGGTCTGTTATAAATTGCCAGATATACCACACTGCTTATCAGTAACACTGAATATAGGAGTTCATCCGAAACCGAACGGTATAACCTTCAACAACACGCCATCGTTAGTTTACACTCTCGTTTTTCTGTGTTTGAGACAGAATCCCTGGAATAGTCCAATGACGTGGTACCCGACGAGCCTAGTGATCTTACCGTTTTTCCCCTACCGTTGTATTTCGGCATTCTGTTGGAAACAGCCCATGCTTGCGAACTCCGAGCTTGACAACGTCAGCATCACATTCTGTTGTAATGGTGATAAATATGAACGACCTAAAGTATACCAAGTTTCAGTATTCAAAGAACACATGCCTCACCGGCTACATTCTCCCTTAAGAAACATGACTCTTGATTCCATTATTGTTGTCCAAATCACAAATTTGGGCCTAACTACCTCCAAACAGCAAACATTCACCCCGGAACCATGCAATAAGTGTCCTGTATCCTTCAGTAAGAAACGGTTTGGCAAATTCTACGGACCAATCTCAGCTTGCCATATATAAAGTCGTTGATGAACGAAATATGTCGTATATTTAACTAACCGAAGAATCGGGAACAACATGAAGCTTTACTTCATTCACGCTACACCTTGTGCGTTTACCCGTTATCGCATTGTTATAGGAATGTAAGTAATGACAATTCGCACAAATCACCAGCATTCCTCCAAACCCGATGCCGAGACCTAGTGCAAGCGTTGTTCGGCTAACCTAGTTGACTGTGTGTAGACATGTATGTGTAAACCTTTGAGTCCCTTTTATCAACTTTGGTAGCTCTAGGCAGACGGTACCTATTCCAGGTTACAATGTAATCGATGTGTACTATTTTCGGCTATACCTAAGTTGACTTAATCTCACCATCAGATGGACCATGGAACTGAAAGCGTGCACCGCCACCTGCCATTTACAGATTGTTCGGTCCATAATGTAGAAGACAACACTGCAAGATCACCACTTATCGTAAAATCACACAGTTGTCCTTACTTGATGGGTTTATGCAACAATGTTAACTTCAATGTTTCACAGACCCTGGTATCTAGGTAATTCCGCGGATGATCAGATATCGCACTATTTTCTGTCGTTTAGGAGCCAACTACTGTGAGTCTACAGTTTGTATGGGGAATTGCGCGGCTTTTAAACGACAGAAAGAAACGACGACAGCTTTTAAGCGACAGACAAAACCAGTGGCCAGTTTGTTGAGCACGAGTTTTCTTGACAGTGCCTTCGGTACCGAATTAACTAAACTGACTTACCCGAATGGCCTGGTGAACTGCCCTCTCCCCCTGAGCAAGCTATACTTCTCCGTCTCTCAAAACCAGTTGACTGTTTGACTACCTTATTTATCTGGCTGTATAGATTTCGTTTATGGCTCGCTTTTCACATGTTATCAATGCGCTGTTGTTGGTGATTGGAATATGCTGCTCTCCTCTGTCCTTGTTCGCTTGATTTATGATCTACTGCGTTCATGGTTGCATTATTACTTACGTTCTACTCGCCTTAGGAGCATCCCAAGTTCCAGCTTATTCACTTCCTCTGAAGAAGCTTCTGTATCGGTGGGGAAATATTGCCGTTTAGTTACTATTTGTTTTGAAATTGCGTTCACCCTAGCTCACTTTGTAGATTCGTCCTAAATTCGATCTACGCTCTGGGCTACGTCTTCGTAAATATGATGTTGCACCAATCCTTTTCGAATGTGAATTGTAGTAGATGCGAAAATTCCATATTGACTCGTTACAATGGCGCAACTCATTAAAAATCTGGGTACCTCACCCTGTCTGAGGGGAGTCAAGTTTACGGACAACTGTCTCCGAGCACACACAATAGGGTGAATGTAGCGGATTCAGCAGTCTACAAGGACAATAGATTAGAATGACTCAGTAGACTTTTTGGCGTGCGAGCTGAGTCGAGAACGTAAACAGTAGTGAGTGTGTGTCTGTTGCTTGCGCTCGTGGGCTATTTGCCTATTTTAGCGACATTGCGTTACTCCATACGCACCATTTTAAGCACTCTCACCCTGGAGATCAGCCAGCCCTCTGTCCTGCTCATGTACCGTTCTCATTTATATATTAGCTGGTAGGTACAAAGTAAAGTGACATCGTTAGATCGGTGGTCTTTACTTAAAGCATCGACGGTTTCTCGGTGCGAGCAGGTACACAGAGTTCGACTGAAACAACTGTTCGTTTAACCTACGTTATTTAACAACCGAATTGTACAGTGTATAATGTGTTCACTTTTGTACAACGACTGGGTGTAGACCATCTTCAGATGACGGATTTGGCATCTTGTACCTTTTTGTGAAGCTTTTAAGATTACACACTGAATCACTTAATCAGGTGTAGTTGCTCCGCGGGACCGTTTTTTGTACAGACTCGTCTTACCCGTTTGAATGACTTATATCCTCGTGTACACTTATGGCTGATTGATGTGCAGCTACTGAGGCTTGGGTGTCACTCGGACCACGTGGGTTTCTTCTAAACAGCCCTGGTGGCTTATGAGTAGTGTGTCTGGAAACGACGGTCAACTGCTTGCTTCGAATGCATCCGTAAGCCCCAAGTCATGCTGACCTTTATTTTAAGCATTGCAACATATTAACTGTTATGCGTTTAGGGACTGTCATCGATGTAGCATTTGTTGCATTAGAAGCTTGGGGTAGTTACAGCCAACTTCTACTCAATGCTTAACATAAAAAAAACTAGGTAAGTCCTCGTGAACCACTCACAACTACTTCGTCTACTTAGCGTTAAAAATAAATGAGAAAATGAAAGCTCACATCTTCAGTACTCAACAATGCAGTTGCCTCTGAGTATCAGCGAGTTGGAATAACATATTGTGAATCGCACCAACGTCTACAGAGTACATCAGTTCCAGTGACATTCTCGTTTTATTGGAGTTAGGGTGTTGAACAGCCTGTGTGCCAACTAATGTTGTGATCTGTCTTCTACCGAATATGTGTACTTAGTTGTAGAGTTAGGTGCCGTCTCATGCGGCTCTCTGTTTCGGTGGTACTGCCTTATGCTTTTTCTTGGGGAAACTGTTACATGCATATATGCATCTGCCTAGAATGACGGCTTTAGGTCCTCTATGTGACTTACGTACAGCCACACCTTAACCTCCCTGAACGACTGCAACTATCATCTCGTGATAAGACTTGGATTATGTAAGTGAATTTATTTGGAAATCAGCTTAGGTTATCAGTATTGATTGATCGGAGATGAGATAATTAGTCTATAAGCTTCGCACACCAGGCTTGATCACAAACACGATTGGGCTTATGTGATGACGTTTTGTAATGAAATTCATTTGTGCTAAAGAACGGCTCACTGCATACTAACTGGCCTGGCACTATTTTATTTATTATTATTTATTGCAGGAGGGTATTTCCTCCGAGTCAGATCAGAGTCAATACGTGTGCCACGCCTCATCTCCACTGGTTTCTACCTCACATCTTTCAACAAACAATAGTTGGCTGTCTTTGTTCGCATTTCTACTGTATAACTCTGCGGCTTCATTTTTGTGCCAGTTTATGGACTGCCAGCATTTCGCAACTTGTCGTTTAGCACGCCGACCGCATTATTCTCTCTCTCACACACTCTGATAAAGGCTGCTTACCAGCTGACCCAGCTGTGTTGTTGACCCGCATGACCTTTGACCTCGTCTTATGTCATGTTTGATTCATGTACATGACCACAGAAACTGGTGTGTTCAGAATTGGTTGTTCGATTGAAGACACCAGTTGTTACAGCCTGTTTAGTGTGTAACCTGGTCAACTAAACATTTAACTGGCATTTCGTATGAACCTGGTTATTACGCTGGTGGTTGCCTGTTTACGATTTTTATTGCCATTTGGGCTTATTTGGAGCAATTTGTGCATCAACCTCATACAGTTTGAAAACAGGTGTATCTTAGTTCGTTTCCTACGTTGTCAGTCAAATCTATATAAGAATGTGAATAACTGATTTTTACCGATGCAGAACCAAACGTCTGTTTCTTCCATTTGCGGAAGTTTTT
Source organism: Paragonimus westermani (assembly GCA_008508345.1). Classification (NCBI taxonomy): domain Eukaryota; kingdom Metazoa; phylum Platyhelminthes; class Trematoda; order Plagiorchiida; family Troglotrematidae; genus Paragonimus; species Paragonimus westermani. Next base: position 21,948 of record QNGE01003727.1, on the reverse strand, counting down.
TTACAACGATTATGACTCTAGATGTTAACTCTGATTGAACTTCACTTCTTTCGAACGCTTTCTCGACGGTCACCAGGTCGTTGGTTTGAAAGAGGGTTAATTGACAAAATAATTGTTTCGGCTGCATTCGAACCTGCTGGCCTATTTGGTTATATCACATGAGAACTGCTCTGTGTAGTTCATCCCCATGTGGACTGGGTAAAAAAAATCGTTCCAGTCATTTATTCTTTTGAATGACGAAACGGCTTTCATGATTCACCGAAATGCTATAAGGAACGGGATCGAAGTTGAGATACGGTTGGAGCATATGTGGTGTTGTCGTTGGACACACATCCATCCAAAGTTGCTATTCCTTTATTTGGGACGCCCGGAAACTCTTTAGACTTCGCTAAGCTTGATAACTCTAGTTATATCCGTTTGATTCACATACGCTTGCGAACAACTCACTTACTGGTCATTGTTTGTCATATGGTTTTAACCAATCTATGTGTCTAGCATCTTTTCTGCACTATGTCCTTTTTTCCATCTTTGCTGAAAGTGTTGTCTGAGTTTCGTTATTTGAAAGCCATGTTTCATTCAGTGTCCCGCTCCCAGTGTTGCTGACTTAGTCTTCTCATACGTCTAACCGCCGACTATTTTCGACCGTCTTAACCTGACGTTACTGACTCGTTCAGCTTTTTACCCCTATGTATTCGCAGTTAGTCTGCGTAGCTTCACTTGGGAAGTCATACAGAGTTTGAGTATATGAGCGAATCGAGATAGCGTCCGCGCCACCGTTCCTGTTAGACGAATCACATGCGCAGATGGAATTAAATGCCATCCTTCTCATCTGCTGTTTTCACCAAGCCTTCCTTTATAGTTATATGCTTATTGAGAGTGGGTTTTATCCACAGGCGTATTAATGACAAAAGTCTGTCAGATAGTTTATGCTTGGTACTCTAATCCTAGTGATAGGGGGTTGATTGCCTAAATCCCAAACGTAACCTGATTGTGATCTCTTGCTGTCTGCGGACGAGGCCCTGACTCAAAGTTGCTAATTTCGTAACGAAGCCTGATACATTCTGGCACTTTGCAGCGTAACAATCACGTATGGTGCGTACTGGAAAACCACCATTCGAAATGCATACGGCCGATTGTTGACATACAACGTTAGAAGTTACTCACGTGGATTTCTCTCGTACACTTCCCTGCCTTTAACAATATCCTCTCTTAGCGTCCTTTTTCCCGTTGGTGTTGTTTGGGGACTTGACCAACTGTCCGGCACTGTAACTAGGAGAGTCCTTTAGTTTGACAACTCTTGTGTCATTGATCCATCGAAGAGGGATGAAACTTTTAATTGGGGTCTTTGTGTGCATACCTACCCACTGAACGGACTCTCAGATTACCATCCCTCATTCTCTAAAAACCCACTACTTGTTCCCCAAAGGAACAACTGGACTCCCTGTCTTCTGCGGAATCAGGAAAATCCCAGAAGTGAAGCTTTTGGAAATCAGTTTATTGCTCATTTTTGCATTCTTCTGTCAATCGCATTGTATCCCTCTGATCGACATTAACGAGACCAGTGATGGGATCATGGTGATTGCATTACCCCAGCCTCCTCATTGAATTTTCGGTCAGTCGCGATCTTCTACGCTAAAAACTTTAGGTATTACTTGTGGTCAATTATTTTTCTCAATTTTCTTTAACTCACTATGCACGTAGTTCATGATACAGTTCGTGCAGTATAGTACATCATCGCATTATCGCATTTTTCTTTAAATTTATGTATGACCAAATGTTAGATAATATGTTGTCTTTACTGTTATTCGCATTACATATGTTAATTGGAGAGGCGTTACTTTTGTTTTTAGTGAACTTGGATCGATAGACTCACCAAGTTTATTTGCTTTCAAGGGTTATCTAGTGTTGCTATAGGATAAACAGATGGCGAACACACCGTGTAGATTGTGTCAAGAAGCAAACGGAAGCATGCCGGCAAATATCCCACAGGAATCGAAGTGTTTTGAAACATTGTGGAAGAAACATGCGAAATAAAAGGGAACAAGGAACACAAACGAATCGAATAAAAATACCCACACGATGATAAATCCAGTGTAGTAACACCCAACTCCACGATAAGCCGTTTTATACAATTGGTGAGGTTGATAAGCGTTTTAAACAATGAACCAAAGGTACTGGTCGCCAAAGCTTTTAGGAGATACTGAGAGCATGCTGTGCCCAAGATAAGTTGCTGATTTTTACCAGGTTCACAAATTAACTCTATGGTTGATTCAGTGGACGTGAACAAAAATAGTCTAGATCGTACAGTAAGCAGAACATCTACCTAAGCCTTGTGTTAAATTAAACCACTAATGTCAGTTATGTGTATCGCCATACACATTTCATGTTCCAAGTGGCCTACCACAATCTTAATGACGATCCGTTCGTTTTAATCCGGTAAGTCCAAATGAACATGATGAACGGTTTATCGCTTATCGGTTGTGGGTTGGACGTCCAGAGACAACAAACTCCTTCGCATCTATTCATCTACGCGGTTGCCGGTTAGCGTTTCTCACACATTGACCGCCGTTCGCCTATAGCATACCCTTACATCTCAGCCAGGATGCCAAATCAGAAACAGTTTACCCCAGTACCTTGTCGTGTGTAACAGTAAGTGTTGGAATTCGCCCATTTCGTTACTGTTCCTTCGTTTCGTCACGTTTCCTAGGTTATGGACATCTACGCTTCTAATTGAAGAAACCCTGTTTAAACTCGTAAATTAGGGTGGTTATACAACCGAAGCCTCATTAGTTTCCACTCCCATGGTTCCAGTCAGTCTGTCGCCTCCACCTACTACTAACCCCATATGTCTGAGCTCATATTTCCCGCTCTGTGTGTTTGCTTGCTCTTAACAGTCACATGGTCTGTTTGGTCCCTCCTTTTGCCATCCTACCACAGGGGGCATGACGCATGCGTCCACATCCGGCCTTGAACTTTGCCTGTTCATTTTGCTTTGTCAGGGTCATATGCCCTAGTCGCACACACACAGTCTTCCAAAGTTTGCATTCCCATCTGCTTCTACTGGACTGGTCACGCTCAGTCTGGGTCAGAAGGCGAATCATCAGCCCATGGAAATGCATTGGAAAGGGGTGTAGCCGGCTGACTAGCGGGTAAATGCCGACTACCATCGCGTTCGGTCGGTGTAGTGGTGCGTAAGCCGGAACAGGGCCTGACATGGTGAAGGCACGAGACACCCGCCTGACATGATCATCGGTCTTTGGGTTCCGTATGTGTGTGGAACGAAACGCGATTTTGGTACTGAAACACCAACACTTTCCGAATCATTTCTGAGTGAACACGACACGGCAAAAGTGATCCATGGCTGAAAGAAAAATCTGTTTGTTCAACGGACCCACTCAGTTGAGTGGCCTCGATCTGACCGGAGAATTGTTTTCAAATAGTGTCGGACGCTTAAGTTGAGTTTCCTTGATATAGAAAGCGGTCAACCCATCATGTTACGTTTGCGAGAGAGCAAAAAATTGACAAGTGGCAGACACAGATTCTGATACTTACGAATCCGTTCACAGTTGTCATCACTGGTCAAGCATTGTATCTAGGTCGGTTTGCTTTCTGTTATCTCAGTTTGCTCTGTGTCCCCGGTTATATTGGCGTGCGCTGGTTGTTGCGTCCTTAAATGTCCTGGTTTACATTCACAACCCATCGTATGTGTATGCTTGCTGTACTCTAAGGAGGGCATAGCAATTCTGTTCTGTGCATAATCCAGTGGGACCGTTCTTTCATTCATGAATTTCTCTAGCCCTGGTTCGAAGTCATAAAGAGCTCATACTCAGTCGCCTTACTTTTATGACTGAGATTCAATTGCCTGTCAAAGCATCTGAAATAATCGAACTAGCTGGTTCCACTTGCGCTGGGTCCTCGCACGCTATCTTGTTGTGATGGTTTCAACAGTAGTCCGAGGCGATTTTCAACCGAATTTCAATCGATTTGATGAGTTTTTGTATGTGACGTTGAGAAATGATCCTACTTAGGCCTGATGGTTTCTGTGATTCAAATTCTTGTTATTCGATTATCTGAATTTTTCGACCATTTGGTCGGTGTCCGGGTGTGTTGTGGATGGCGGCCCATATTCCTCTATGACACTTTCTCAGTTTACTACCTCGTTGTTTTTGTGAGTACAACTTCATCGCCTCCTCAAAGTCCTCGTCCCCTCACTTGCGCGAACAATGAATTCAGAACGGCGACAGTTAACTATTTTATCTGCCGTGATTCAGTACTCAGTGGCCATTGTAATGGTAGAGCTTAGTACAGTTTTATCAGTTTATCAATATCGAGCTGTAAGTCACCTAATGAAGTTATTGATTCCCATTGTTAGAGTTTTGAAGCATCTCCTGTCCAGTTCCTTACTAACCCACTTCTTTGTGTATTCACGTCGTTCCCTAATGGGCAGCATCGTTCATATTTGAAACCACCAATCCACAGCTAACGAATTAAGTTAGAAAGGACAACACAATGAATAGTTTTAATGATAAGTCAGGCAGGTTAGTTTGTTGCTTGATTTCGTTTGCCGCGCGGACTTCTCTCGTTGTTAGGTGATCGGCTGGATGAAACCAGAGTTCGTGATTTGAGTTGGTATTTCACCAATGAGAACAGTTGGTCATATACATACTGCTGAGGATGGACGTGATCAGCAGGTGCTAAATTGTCGACCTCTGCTTTAAGCTAATAGTTAGTCTTAGAACTCATAATTTGCCAAGTTGTGTGTTTCCGTTACTTCTGACACGGATTGTACGGTGGGGCCTTAATGAGTGATGTTTGGACTGTCTTTATTGACCGCTGTTTTTTGTGAAAGGAAGCACTAATGTTGGCATTTCTTCTCTTGGATGAAACAGGTTTCCTAGTATCTAATGGTAAGTAGTAATGAGTTTTGGTTAGCAGTAATCGAGTGTCATGCACAATCGATCACAACTGTTGCATTCCCATAGGCTTTCCAGTTTTTTGCTCTCCTTAGAGCTCGTCAGTAGTGCATATCCTTACCACGGTTCACCTTTGATTGTTACTTAATGGTTATACTTTGTCAACAGTCCCTGCTTAGCATATTTTTAACCGCAGCTGTCAACCCGTTGCCTTTTTTGGTCAAATTTTTGATCAGTTTTTATTCACTTGACTAACTGCACTTTTTACTTCAAACAGATTATGTAAGCTTGTAATTCAAGTGGGTTGACGATTGATTTCTTAAGATTTTCCTTAGAGTTCCTGATTGAAACGATCGACCGGTGTTCGTGTGTGTGCTCGTTTACTCATTTCGTGATATTAATAAAGCAGGTTAATTATCTCGAGAGCATTCGTTATTCACTTTCATCAATGTGTACTTCAAGCACTGGTTGCTGTCTGGGATGACCGGTGGATAGGAGGGCTGCCCAGGTCCCGCCAAAGATTATCGGATATGATCGTGATGTCCGAAGCAGTGTCCAACTGCAGGCGAGCCAACCGACCATTGATATGGATGGAAACGAACCTTCGCCGGTGAACGACCTCGATATGGAACGCGGTCAGCAGATTGTTAGATCTGGGAACCTCCCGGGACCCGGCTGGCTTCTTGAAGTTGGAGTCCGACGTCGGCTTGACCCTGTCCGATGTCTGTGATTGGCAGAAACCTTCCTTGTGGCCGACCCTGTGGCCTAGCTGACAGCGATGTCATCGAAAAGGGCCAAATCTGTGGTAGTGCCACGCACCACAGTAGCAACAAGCTGAGGGCGGCATCTTGGTACCGGCAGGACTGAGTTTGGTGCACTGTGTAGGGGTATATGGATGGAAACGAACCTTCGCCGGTGAACGACCTCGATATGGAACGCGGTCAGCAGATTGTTAGATCTGGGAACCTCCCGGGACCCGGCTGGCTTCTTGAAGTTGGAGTCCGACGTCGGCTTGACCCTGTCCGATGTCTATGATTGGCAGAAACCTTCCTTGTGGCCGACCCTGTGGCCTAGCTGACAGCGATGTCATCGAAAAGGGCAAAATCTGTGGTAGTGCCACGCACCACAGTAGCAACAAGCTGAGGGCGGCATCTTGGTACCGGCAGGACTGAGTTTGGTGCACTGTGTAGGGGACTTTGGCTGGAAACTGGATACGGCCTGAACTGTACGGGGCGCCCGGTCGGGGTGCTGTATCATTGCCGAATCGTGCTTGAGGTTGGCCAACCTGTTTCCGGCCATTTGCGATAGTTTCACGCTGTATATGTTGATCTTTGTTTTTCTCATTGTTTTGTCTAATGCTGCAGAGAGACTGCGTTCTGCCGAACCGGTGGAGTTGAACAATTTATTTTAAAAAGCAGAAATCAGCATGTTGCCGTCATGCATATGGTCTTTGTTTAGCTTCTGTTCCGCGGATGTTTTCCATGGCTGAATGAAAATCGTTGTATGGGATGGCTATTTGCTTTATCAAGCCGTTAACCGCTTAGTTTGTTACTCATTCACAGGTTCCGCGTTCTTTTTAGACACTCATCGTGCGACTATCCGAACGAATCATGTATTTGGTGTACATTAAATGTTCACTCCCGGTGGATGAGTACAAATAATCGTGCGAACGATTTGTGTCGGTCTATGACTTGTCACTTGATGACTCTGTATTTGTACAATTAATCATAATTTGTTTCACCTCATTGCAGGATTGTTCTTCATGGTGCTGTATTTTTTCGCCTCCTTTCCGCTTATTTTTCAGGGTTGTTGGGTTTTGTCGTTTGACTGGATTGAGACCTGTGCACATGTGAAGATGCGGGTGGAAGAAGAAGGCTTTGAAGTGACCGGGTGCAGTACGACTCCACACTCCGGCGCACCACGGCGTGCTCGGTTAGCCAGAGAAGCAGGCTCCCTGGGATTGTTCCACGGTTTTCGTTTCTGTTTCCTTGTAAGTCGCTTAGGCTGGTTCTCTCTCTTTCGACCACTGTGTGTGGGTGTTGTATTTCACCTGATGCACGCTGTTACTAGTTGTTAGCTCCAATTGCCTTACGATCACTTTCCACTTGTTAATACGCTGCTTCGTTCTCCTGCCAGTGCACGTTTGAAACCAGTTTCATTGCACGTTTCCTCAATAAACAACGCTTCCCATTGTTGTGTGCATCTGTTTCGGTTCTCACCGTCGAATTCAAGACCGGTTTTGTTGTTTGGACTGTTCAGCAGGTTGAGTAGCGCATGGTTCGAAGGAAATTTGCATCGGCCATCTTCACATATGTGTGTCGACATGGTGCTCCCTCTCATGACCAGTTTTTGTACCGGTACTGACTACCAACGTCTTACTTTAAATTGATCTATGTTCATCAATGGTGATTTTCAAATCACCACTCAATTGCAGCCTTCAACCTTGATGGTTATTATTAATACAGCATGGCGATGAAACTGGCCTTATCCATCCAGCCAATGGTTGTCTGTAAGCGACGCAAACTATGTAAGAACGGTACTCACAGGGTCGGTGATCATCTAGTGACCCGGTAAGGCTCACAGTCTTACTTCTGTACGATATGTAAAACGCACCTGAACTTATCAGTTCATGTCTTACATCTGTCATTAATGTGGTTTTCCTGATGCACGTTGCCGCGTTTGTATGTTTCGTATTATGCTTTTCCGATTATTCTTTCCAGTGACCCCCCACATGTGATTTTGTAATTACCTAAAATCTTTTTTTTTTAGGGTCCGTTTGTATACCCAGTTCCACCGCGTGCCGAGCTGGTCACACTTGCTCGTTCTGGCGGTGCCTCTGTCGTGCTTTCTCGTGAACGTTGCTCTCCGCTTCGACTAGCACGTTTAGCGGTGGAGGTGGCCGGTTTATCTGCGACGTCGTCAAGTTGTGCATCCTGGGAGGTCGTTGAGACATCATTACCCGGTGCTATGGAAGAGGACCATGAAGAAGACAGTGATGGTGACCGATCCGTAGCTCACGATGCTGGAACGTCCACATCCAACGCCATCAGCTCTCCACTGCTGGTGTTCTATGACCCCGGACAACATTCTACACTTGCTCACACTAAGGCTGCACGGACCACGCCCTACGCGGTGCAGACGGTCTCTCAGGCCCTCACTTTGCTCAAACCACGAACCGATCAAGTCACTCTGACTGATTCCCCGTTACGCGCCGTCCCTTCCACTTGGTTGTTGGACTGTGCTGCAGAGTATACTATTCTCCCTTTTCCAAATTTATAATTGTGTTGTTTCCTGAGCTATTTTTTACTTGAAACTGTCGGTTCAATTTCACTCCAAGATGAATTTGTTGTTCCAGTCACTCCCTCGTTTTTCATCCCTTCCCGGGCAATTTTTACGATTCGATTTAGCCAAAAAAAGATGTTATCAAACGAATAGTTTTGTTTCTTATTCTTTAAGCTGCTTGCAAACTACTACTACACTTCGTTCGTATTCAGGCAGAACGCTTTTTTGGTGTTGCACTGAATTTTGTTTTCTAGCCAAACGGTACATGTGATTAACACTTATCATTGGGGCTGATTTAATGCAATGTTTCGGGGTGTAATTTTGAATCTAGTCGATATTCATATAGTGGTGATTGTTGGTGTTCACTGGAAATTCATTTCGCATGTGACTGATTCTTTTCGATCCTCGCTAGATGTTTCTCAACAATGGAGTTTCTCTGTGGCTGTACGCGAGAAGTTTGCAGGCACACACATAGGCATCAGTACTTCCAAATACCTAGGATATTGGAAAAGCCAAACTCATCAACAGAAGGCTGCTTGTGTCTGAAGTTCCATTTGGACCGATATCGACCCTATAAAACTCCCCACAACATTAACTGGCGAAACTAATGAAACCAGTATGAGAATTTTTGATTTTTCGAAAGAAAAGTTCCAGTTAGCCATGATTTTGAGACACTTCATCGCACCTAGTTGGCGTAGTGTTGTTCACTTGGAACATCGCGTCGTTTGCGAACGCACTATTAGAAGAATCTATCGACTTTTTGTTCGACATCGATCGAACGTTTCAAGAAAGTCTGTCCGATAGACTAATTTTGTTGTGCACGTCTAATGTAAGACTTAATTTTCAAAGCACACCTTATCGTCAAAATTACGGTATCACGATGAACGACCCATTTTGTCCTGATTTCGTCGATATTTTTACAGTGGACAGCCTGGTAGTCTATGGAGGATACTCTGATGACATTCTCCTGATCACTAATAACCACAGCCAAATATGTCTCGTTATAATTGAGTCTAATAGCCTATTGTTGTTGGAAGACGTCACCGTGATTAAATTGACGGACAGATTGGTTCACCCCACTATCTAGCGGAAACGCGTGGAGTGACTATTACGTTCAGGTGGTTTTGCTACAGTAGCGTTTGAATTGGCACGCGTGCTATGTGATCAGCTAAGACTGATTTCCACCAGCGACACTAGGATATTAAGAACGTCAGTTAGTTGAACATTGCGGTAGGCCAACAGTTTTCCGTGGTCGTATACTGAAAGATCATGTTATGGATAGCAGGTATTTGGTGTGCGACCCACTGCTGCACATTATGGTAACTGCATCCTTTTTCTAGCTAGACAACTCAAACCCTTCTCCCTGAATTCGGGATGTCTGCAATGTTGTACTTGTTCTATCGAGCTTACCATATGACACCCACGGTGGACGTTTCATCCTCACCTCTCGAACCCGCCCAAGTTGTTCTTTTGCAGACTGACCTATTTTGATTCACTACCGCGCTCTCTTGTTATCCTAGCTGGGATATACCTGAGGTGGACATGATGGGTCCTGATTGTCACATCACTGGTCTATTAGACGACCTATACATCCAAATGTGCTTTCTCTGTTGATTGGACTGAGCGCCAACTTGAAAGAAAGATTTTTGTGAGTCTACTGGAATCTGTCTAGCAAACAATCGCCCAGTCATCAGGTCACTTGGTGACGAACAGCCGGGATGATCAAACGTCAACGGTCGCGTGGTATCAACTGATGACAACACAAATGGTCCAGCAAACGGTGCTCACCCTCTGTCCTCGACCCAAAACAAACTTCCGTTGCAGTGCGCAACGCAGTCAACATGGATAACTTTCTAAGTGCAAGGAGAACTGGCTATTGTCTTGGCGATTCCTTGGTAGCAGCTAAAACAGCTTATGTCTTGTTTCGCAGGTTCACAACTTGTTTGCTCAACCTATTTGCACTAACCACCAGCAGAAGTACAACCAATTTCGCTCTAATATAAGCCATGTCAGTCATTGTCCGCTCGATTCAACTTCACAATTAGAAAGGGGGCACATCAAACATGTTATGGGGGTGTCACTTGCGTTAACCACGACCATTTTGCATAACTTGTGTGTGTATGTGTGGTCGTTGTCCGTCTTACGCAAGTCCTCCCACGTGGACGATAGTTGTAATCATTAGTGAGCACTAATAGTTTCACTGCTCACGTGACAAACCTCTTTCGTCTGCTTTTATCATTTTCGGCAGTGGGGCTGTCGATGGCATGCTATCTTCGGTTGAACCACCGCATCGACTGCCCCAATTCAGTGATATTCATCCGACTATATTTAGACAGGTGGCTATGCTTCCATTTATTTGAATTAGTACGTGAATGGCAAACCGGGTTCATCATGCATGAACGGTTGAACGCGTTTGCAGGCGTTTTGCTCCGGCCATCCTAATGATTATCTTGTTTTATCAGTTGTAATTACCTATAGCTGTTTCTTCGGGTAGGGGTGCCAGTCGTCACCCCGTTTTATCTTGTGCATCCATAAGAGTCATTGATTACTCTGTGTTAGGCTTTTTCTTTAATCAAACTAGATGCTGAACTCCAATAACCTAGCAACTAACAGCCACAAAACTGAACTCCGGGTCTAATTGCTACCCGTATATACATTGCTTATTTCGAAATCTTAGCCGTGATGGTTCTTGCCGTTTCTCGTTGATAAGTTGCCGGGCTCTATTCAGTGCAAACCAGCTACTCTAGACTGGCCATCGTATTTACATTTTTCGGTGTATATTCCTAGATGTGGTCTGCTTATTTATTCAGTTTTGCATAAGCAACCGAGCAACGGTCCATCTGTTAATGAAGCTTTTTCGAAATGGCAGTAATTCCTCTGCCGTGTTTTGGTTTCTGTGGCTCCCACATGTAGAAACTTCGGTCGATCATAACGGTCACTATTTCGCGTTGGATTACACCGGAACTGACTGTCTCGAACTGAGGCAGTTGCAACTAGATGCTCACTTTTGTCCGTTGTTCTGACATCTAGGTATGGCCTTTTCTAGCCTTCTTTAGAAGTTTGGGCCAAGAATTGTGCTCCAACATTCACTCGTGCAAGGTGAGGAAAGACCGACCGAATTTGAGTAGCGTTTCACCTGTAGCACCAAATTCCCATCTGCTCACCATAATCGAAAGGTCTTGACTTCCACGTCGCTGTGACCGCCCACACACCGGAGCTACCAATTGAAGTTCTGTCCTCGGAGCTATTAATCGATCAGAAACTCGTTCCTGAGTGGGGTGGAAGGTTCGTCCTTTACATCCCGGGCACGCCAACAATACTGAAATTGTGGGGAACCGTCTGCTGCAAGCAACGTACGTTTGATGCATCTTTCCGTTCGCACTTGAGGACATCTATCTCACGATTGTCTAATCGATGAAAAGTGGCTCCTGTTTACCAGCAATGGAACAACAGGGTTGGTTCCAATAGTTTGTCACCGGTCTGGAGAGCACGGACTCGCCAAATTGATATGTGGGTAAGAACGCAGTTTGCGTCTGTTTCTCTCATCGCGTTTATGACCGACAGCTATATTTGAGGGCGTCCGTGGAAAAAGGTTGGAACGTACTGGTCTACTGCAATCCAGTCAATCTGGCGGTTCTCACCAGTTTATCGTGCCTCAGGTAAGCGGACGACCCGATTAGCTAGGCTCCTTTTGTCGTGCTACTTCGTTTTGTTTGTTAGTCTGCTCTCTTTCAGTGAACTGCTACTTCTCGTTGGACCAATGCTAAGACGAGTGGCTAGACAGTGGTCATTGACACGTGCAACGTTTCGAAAATGGCTGGCTGAAAAGTGTGTGGGAATATGAGGGCCGCGATCAACGTTGAGTGGTGTTCAGTTCGTGTGAACTTTGACCCACACGACAATTGTGTTATCGGCCGTCGGTCTCATGGTCCAGGTGCTTGCCCAGATGTTCTGGTTGCGAAGGTGTGCTTGCGTCTAAATTCGATGCCTAGGACGTCGTCCTGTCCTGCCAGCTGACCCACCGCTAATCAAAATTGCAGTAAATTTGCACGACCCGAAACTGGTCCTGAGTTCGCATGGATGTCCACTGATGGGTTCGGCTGTAAGTGAATGATAGATCTTCAGGACCATTGGTTTATCCTCACCAGTAAGGTGACGGTTAGAGACATAGTAAACCGTAGCGCGACCTTGGCATCCGCAGAATGCTGGAGAAAATGCCCAAAGTGCGGCATTTCAGTACCAGTAAGCAGGAGCTACTTTTGACCAGCCCAATAATTGAGTTCAGTGTTCTCACGTATTAACTGGAAAATGAATTGGCTTGGATTTCGTCGTTAAGGCTCCCGAATGAATCATCAATCAAGCAAGCACCCAACGCCGTCCACATGCTCCAGGTCCCATCCGGTCGTATCATTTGACAACATCATTGGAACTCGATAAAATCGTCATTTGGAGACACCAATTTGGGACGTAATGCCACATGGATTCTTATTTCGCGAACTTTTCATCAGTACTGTATAGTTTGTGTATTCTAATGACTAGACGATATTAGTATCCGATGCGCCAGACAATGTAAGGGGTTAGAAACTTGGATGACAGGCTGAAAACCGAAGGTTTAAACTCCGAAATAGAACGCTGGGTTTAAAAGTGGGCGCCAGGATTAAAACTGTGGCGCTAGGTTTGGAATGCTACACAAGTCTCAAACATGGGACACATGTTTCTAATGAATGGCGCATGACTTGATTGGAACGGTGACCACCGACAGATTAGCCAGTGTAGCTCACATTCGTCTCCGTGTTGGATACACTATGACTCACAGTCTAACTGAAAATGACTGTCATTCGGGCTGTCGTAGGTTGGCTGAGTGGACCGTGAGGTGGGTAGAATTAATGAGGCACTATGGTGAAAAACGGTCGGCTCTTTGCGTTGATGTGGAACACTTGAGTTTATCATTGAGGAAGTTGAAGCCAGTACTTTCAATTCCACAAGGGCGAGAGATGTGTGCGACAAGTGGACGTTAGTCATGGACCGACTCAACATATCTGACTGAATTGGAGCGTAAAGTGGTCACCAGGCGGATTGCGTAGCTTAGGCGACAGATGTAAGTATTAAGCGAGGGAATTTTGACATCCTACACATGCTGGCACCTCAAAGCTGTGTGCAAACCACCCGACTCAGGTAATACTTTGGCAAAGCTCAGACGCTGAATTCCACCTTAACCTTTCATTTTAGAATGCGTTATAGTGTCTGCGTCCAAAAAAGCGAGCGAAATTCATGCACATTTTCGGTTGAGCCTTGATGATTGATCTCTTATGGCCTATCACATATCTGTTGCTTAGCATCAAGAGATTAATACAATGTTTTCAAATGGTCTGAATAGATAAGTGTACTGACCGAAGAAACCAACGCTAATTTAGATAGACAACCATTGATTTCTAAAAACAGACGTGGGTAGAAATACTACGCTTCCAGTAACTCCAAGCGACCGGTGTGATGATACAGTGTGTGCGAATAATCCCCTAAAACCCCGATTAATTTTGCCTCCAAGTAAATTGAAGTTAGGCGGCTTCTGTTGTGGATAATTCAGTGAGCAGAAACGTATCTGATCTCAAAACGCCGAGATTGTCTGCTTGGAGCGCAACAAGCAAACCACAGCTGTCACGAAAGGTTCCCCATGTGAAACGTTACACAATTCCGTCCACAGAACGTAGTTGGAATGCCCACCGTGTGTGCATATGTTTTGACGGTAGTGATGAACGTTTTAAGGGGTGTGCCCAGAAACTCCCAAACACAACTCAATTTTCTGATTCAGTTATGACATAATTGTGTTTCTTGCGGTACACCATGGACTACGGACATGAAGGAGGGGAGGGGTTCTGCGAAATCAAATCTAAGCTTCATATTATCTACCAGTTTGCCAACCTATTCCAGTCCAGCATATCTGGTTGGAATTGTTTGCCTCACAACGCATGCTGACAGAACCTCGGGAAACCATCGTTATTTCTATTTCAGTGGAAATGTTTTGTCAAAAACAGGAGACGAAACAAAACAATCACAAGGCCTAACCAATTACTTATTGACTTTCGTCATTCAGAACACAGTAGGTCTTCTAGCGGACCCACATTATTATCTCGTATCGGACGTATACTAGTGAAAATGAAGATATTTTGGTTGTAATTTCATTTTTCCATTGAAATACAGTTTAATTTTCACTGAAGCTGATCCCCATAATCATTTGGAACAGCCTATGAATCATTATTCAAGGTATATCGAGTTTCACGATACGGACAGACAGAAGTCGTATTTGGGTCACCACGTGAATAGCTATGAATCTGTTTTTGTGCACAGGGCCAGTCTCTTACATTGCTTGCCCAAACTGGACACTACCTATCGCTTATTGTTGAGAACAGGTGGAGGCCAAAATAAATCCCTTGTTCAGTTCTTGAACACAAATCACTCATTACCACGGTAATTCTCAACGAACGTTTACTCTGACGTTTACTCTGACCGCATGAAAACATCCGTGATGATCAGTCTAGTGCCTTCCGCCGTTTCTTAGTTGCGGTTTGACTCACGACACGTTTCGACTAAATCTGTATAATTTCTCGAGAAACAATGGTCGAGAACATTTGTTTTTCAGTGAAAATGTTTCAACAAGTCTTACAGAGAACTCTTCCCCTACAAAACCTTTTCAATAAAGAGTATCCCGCGCATTGAACACCATAAGAAAGACGGTGCAATCCTCAAATGCCGCCTTTTTAATAGGTGGAAACAACCGCCCAACTCTGGTAGGAGGCACCATCGTGGCCACTCCTTTTGTCAACCTGCTTCGATCCAACGTAACTAAATGTTCTGTGACACTGGTGGTCTAATGCCCAAACGCCAGTTCTTGTTAGAATTGGCTTGTAGAGAAGGAAATTTGACCCAAGGCAAACTTCAAAACTGACTCCGATATCTGCAAGTCAGCTTCGGTGCCTCACCTAATCATTTGCGGTCGATGTGAGATCTAACCTCTGAACTTCGTCAGAATATTGTCCTATTTGGACTGTCTGCATATAGTTACTGGACTGCTAGCATGTCTAATAGGCCAACTGTTCCATACTTGATGTCTGTCTTTAACGCCAACGTTGTATTCACCACCTGGACAGATGAGTGGCTTGGAAATTCTTCCATGACACTTTCCGTCCGGGAGAATTTACATATGATCCATGACGAAGGTTTTTTTTATCAGACACCGTGAGGATGGGAAATGATCAGTGCAACCCTTGGAACACTGTGAGTTTCACATAATCCATCCTTACCACACCAGGACAACACCATCCTCTCAGTTTCGTTCATGCTCATTGGGCCCATTCTGGCCGCATATACGGTGGACGTATATTGGGGGCGTTAATGATTGTTTACAACTATTATGTAGGTTTGAGTCTGTTTGCTTTGAGCCAGCATAAACTGTCATATCAGTTATTTCTATAATGCTCATTGTAGTGCTCTAAGGAATTAGCTGGTAGAATGCTCTCAAACACAACCGGATGAGATATACCGGAACGATCTTTATTTGCATACTTGCTTCAAGCAGCGAATTTTGTGTAAAAATGGCGTCACCTAACAATGAGAGTTAAACGACTTTTAATGTCTACATAAGCTTTCGGTCCTCTACAAGAGTACCGATAAATACAGTGGGTGAGCAGCGAAACCAGTGTGGGAGAAGGCCAGCTGGATACTTGAAGCATACTACACGGAACACCGGTTACTTACTTTAATAACTACTAAAAGAAAGTGTGGATTTTCGATCTCTGCAAGAGGTAGGTCGTATAGATGTCAGCAGAACGTGACCTGTATGAGACGTAAGCTTAAAAACTGATGGAGAAAGGCTACCGCTATGAAAGACGCCAACGCATTTCGTTAATATTCTTCGGGTTTCAACGTTGCAGCGTACAAACCAGTGATTATATGTTTCACACGACAGAGACCATATGGAGTGGCGAAATCAATTCATCGAAGGAGAAAAATGGTGTGGTTTAGGTATCGAGGGAAAAAGACGTTAAACCGATACACACAAAGATTCGCAACACGAGCGGCATTGATTCCTACTGTTCGCCATATCAGGCTGCGCCTTCAAACTAAAGTTGTTCATTGTCCTTCAGTCCTTATCCTGGAAAGGCCCTAGTGGAACATGCTGGAGCAGCGTGTGTGCTAGTACCCCAAACTCAATTCATACGCCAGCCACCAGGTTATCGCTTGCAGACTAACGTACCCCTCTCAAACAAGGCGCGGCTTGGCGAGTGGTGATTTGACATTTATAAGATGTGGCTGAAGCATTGAAGCTAGTGCGACGGTATCGGTTTTGCTCAGGGATCAATAGGGTTCATCCGTGTTGAGGATAAGTCGGCGCACTTCATCACTGCTGGCACCGTGCACCCGCCATGCGCCGCTAATAATTCAGAGACACCAGTGATCGAAAACAAGTATCCTATAGGCATCTTTCCGGCTGATGAACCAAGTTTCACAGCTATTTAAATGGACCGCCCTCATAATGGCAATGTTTGTTCGGCCCTACAAAGAAAGTCTGAGGTTATGCTGGTGTCGGCACAAGTTAGCAAACACCATCCAGCCTTCAACTATATCATTCGCGGTCTCATACGCTATTCCACCAACGCTGATGTAACTCTCAAGATACATAAGCCTTTTGACTGTGCCCAACTGCTCACCATCAAAGGTGAAAGCAGACGCGAAGTCTTGCGAGTGTTGCAACGCACATTGCAGTTAAAGACGAAAACCCAATTGATGAACTAAAGTCTCCAGCTTGTTTACGATGTGCCGGGCTCTTCATGAATCCTAACACATTACAGTAGCCCTTTCTGCATACTCTATGTATCAAAGCAGACCGCCTGGCAACATCTCTGAAATACCGTACTCGTAGTTTGTCATAGCCCACTGTAGGATCTCGTTTAGTGCAAAGTTAGGTGGGAAGATGAACAACTCTGAGAACCCGAAAGTCAACGATAAGCTGTCGTAAGTCACAGCACAATTAGATGTACGACCATAAGTAGCTTTTGAGATGTTGACATACGTGTCGAGCACACCCCTAATTGCAAAACCCAGCTTGCGCCGCAAGGGTGTGCTGCTCACGCACAACACTTGGTCTATGAGGCAGAATGGCTGCAAACAACTTTGACGCAACACAAATAGGACCAATCTAGGGGATGTTTGCATGTGAAATGCATGGGCCATCTTTGAAGGTGGAAATGATGTTAGCCAGACCCCACTGAGTTGGAGTAACTTTACTGGCCGGGGGTGTTCGGCGCAGATCATCAGCTTTTTTGGATAGGTTGGATCCCATCTGTAATAACGCAGGAGGGAGACCATCGGATTCGAGTACTATGGGACGTTTCAAGAACTTGATCTCAAGTGAGACTCTCGTTTCCGAGCACAGAGAAACGTCAACAGACCAACGAGCGCAGAGAACGCCCGAAAGCTCAGAAAACAGCGCTCCCTTTCAGTTTATACACAGGTACGCCACTGACTTCTCAGATTACCTCGCTCACATCTGCCTTCCTGCCACCGGTTGCTGGGGTGCGACGGAGAAGTCTTCCAGCATTCCCGATAGCAGCGGCCTGTTCCCTTTCGACAGCGTGCTGTGATCGCCAGGCCTTGCGATCCTCCCTTAGATATTTCCGGAGTTCACAACGAATAGCCTTGCGTCCTGGATTTTGCCCGCCGATGCGTGGAGTATTCCGGTGACCGCCAAGGAGTTCGAGTGACCGCAAGCAGACCGACTGATCGACGACTGAACGAACAATAGTGTCACGCTTATGCATTACATATCGTGCCTGTAACCAAAGTTCTGATGTCGTTCGGTGGGTGGAGCTTCAGTGTGGAGACGAGCATGCCCTGATAGGAGTAGTGCGCTTGTGTCTCTGCTGGTTTAGCTTTGTCAATTCGTGTATGGGTATGAAGTAGCTTCTCACCGAATCGCAGAGC
This sequence comes from Paragonimus westermani, assembly GCA_008508345.1. Lineage (NCBI taxonomy): Eukaryota > Metazoa > Platyhelminthes > Trematoda > Plagiorchiida > Troglotrematidae > Paragonimus > Paragonimus westermani. Next base: position 3,775 of record QNGE01003727.1, on the reverse strand, counting down.
AAACGTGGTACATACCTGTGCACTCTTGGAACCCACCGGGGTGCTCTCGGTTGACCTATGGTCTTCAAAGTCGCCATGTCAGTGATAACTAAACGATGTGCTCTAAGAGCTGCTCCTCAACACCTAACCCACGTATCCGAGCGTCGAGGTCTCCAGGCTGTACTGAAATGTTCGTAAGTCATGCAGGATGTTGGTGGGCTGGTGATAAAACCAATTGCTGACTACGTCATACCAACAAACAGTGCTTGTGAGGGGCGACAGTCTTAAGTGATGTTCAGTCGGGAGCGTAAGTAGAGGCCCGTATCGGTTGGTGGTTGGCACACTATCTTTTTCATCATGGCTTCCGACGTGAGAAGCGAAACTGGCAGGTTTTGTGTGCATGTACAAATGATGTTAGCGTATCGAATTTCTGAACTACAGTCATGTAAAAATCCGACCCAACCCAATTCCGCTAAATATTCACCCCTCTGCATTCAACCCCCCTGTTTCTGGACGTTAAATGGACATTGACCTAAACGATTTTGTTTTGTCACGTCAATCTGATGGTTGTGCGAATAGCCAGTTGTCGGTCATTGTACTTTACTTGAGTGGCGCGTGCACCCCTTTTTTGGAGCTCGACTGAAACCCATTGTTTAAACCTGTTGGCCCGTTCAGCAGCAAATTGTAACCCATTCCCCGGAAACGATCTGTCGATCAAAACTGTTGAGTACCGTGGCATTACGATCCAATCTTGTTTTGAATATTTGGATCATCGCTAGGCGTTGCTAAACGTCTTCGTGGAAGATCGTACAGTTAGTGAGTCACGAAATAAGGAATCGTTTAGCAACTCATGAGGGAGTGAAAGAAAAGGTTATGGTGCTCCGGATTGTAAACTAAGAGAGGAACCGGCAGCTAGCAAGAAGTGAAATTCAAACGGTTGTAATGAATGCACGATACTTCCCGGCTGTCAAGCCCGAAAAACCTAGCTGATTTGAGCAGCTCTACACGAAGTCCCCTTGCTCAAAAACCTAGATATCATGGAAGTGGAGCGATAACCAGTAGTGTGGTTCGTACGTCCTCAGAGTGGAGGCCATCCATCCTACATGAGATTGCGACGGAAGCAAACCGATGAAATGTGGATTTGGCCTCTTAGATTTACCGGGACAAGCGTTTTTGGACACGTGCCTCTTGTTACCGGTGACCAAATAGGTTCGCTGGCCTGTCGGATGAAGTCTAGTAAATCAAGGTACCCGTTGAAATTTTGTACGCGTAAAGCCCGCGATCACTACGGTGATTTATGCGCCTTCCTGGGAGTTTTCCATAACTGGTGGGGACCGAACACGTCCTCATACTCTACGGATGGCAGGCTGTACGAAAGCCCTCTTTTTTACACCATGTCGTACTACCGTCCAACAGTTTGCTTTGAGTCTTATAAAAGAAGTGGCCACCGACCGTGTATTATCACGATCTCCCCACTGTCTCCAAATGATTATTTGCCACTCATTCGTCAGTTAACTCTCATGTGGTAGGCCATTCTCCAGTCCAGTCTTCGATGCACCAAGCAGCATTAAGCTAACCAATTCGTGTGCCGGAATTTCACTATTTACTTACAGCGCTTTAAGGTTGGGGTTGTACATTACAAGCTTTGAGAAGAGGCAATAGATAACTGTAATCTGGCTTATCTGATACTAATACCATACTTGTGGTAATCGTTTCGAAGAGTTTGATTTCTGTCCCACAACAAATGTTGATGCAGCCTTTGCAATTTTATTGGTTTAAGAGAAAGTACAGGGAACAGTTTTTCATTTCCAGTTTTGTGGAAATACTCCAACAGAAACAGGAGGCGAAACAATCTGTTTATCGATAACATGTTAAACACGACGCCCAAACCGTTCAACTTCATTCGTACTAAATTTGGTGCAGATATCTTAAAACTTGTTGCTTGCTTGTAATCAACTTCACGACTAACCATCGTTAGATGTGTAAGCGAGCCAGTAACTCGAGAACGCTGAAGCAATTGTTGCACATCGGTGCTACAACGATGCAAACGTAGATATTTCGATTCCAGTGCTCCTGTTTACGATGTTACCAACAATTTTATTCTGATATGCGTCAGTTTTTTGCAACAGTAATTTACCATTTTCTTTCTACTGTAACGTTATGAACGCTATAATAGACAACAATGTATCAGTGATTGATGCCGGACGCTTAACTATAACACAGACCTAAAATGATAGCTGTAAGAGTCGTTCGCATTGCGGCTTGTAGAATCTCAGCCTGTACCTTCTTTCTACCTCGCTCGCACTCGACTGAAGGTTGATTTAGTAAGTTATTGAAGAATTTCCTACTCTACAACAACGCTTTCATCTCTAAAGCACTGAAGAACGTAATATCAACTATAGGAATCGATAATCTTATGGGTGATTGATTTCCGTTGACACCTTACTTTTCCGATTACCGTTTCCGTTTAGTGGTTATTATGAACACAAAGGTTTTCAAACTGGAATATAAACCCCTATTATTCCTCTCAATTATGAGACGTTAGTCCAGACGATGTATGGTCACGCCGTAACCTGGTTCCGTGGTGGTTTCTCAAACCATTGAAAGTCCCGATGAATAGGGACAAGTGCTCAGCTCGCATACGGAGGAGGTGGTCAGATTTTACATTATCATTTGGTCCGCTGATCTCCGAATTACAGTTTTTTGTTAAACGCATCAGGATTTGCCAGAGTAAATCTCTTGGTAATTGGGGTACCTATACAAACTGTTGAGCTATAATCTTTGCCTGATATATAAAGTGCTCCACATGAAGAAAGCTCATCCAAACAGATCTTCGCCGTCACAAAAGACGTTGTGAATCATTGTTTTTGTATATAATGTCAATAGACAAAGGAACATACGTGAATGTTCAGACAAACAGGTTCAGGGGATTTGGGGATCCAGGGCAAATACCCGGCAATGTTTACTCAAACTCAAGTATGATTATCGCTTGTTTCTGAGAACCAGCAAGTTTTCCCAGAAGAATATTAATCATTTCCTAGAACATCCCTTGATCACAGATTGGCCATAACCACTCTGGCTCTACACAAGCATTTACTATAACCGTGTGACGCAAGCTCTATTTAACTTTCTTTCTAAACCTAACCTAGACCATTCTAGTGCTGGCTCATTAGGTCACATTTTACCTGTTATGTCAAAACTGTGACTTGACTCATGGTACGTTTCAATAAAAACCCGCAAATAATTTCGAAAGGTTTATCAAAACAATTGTTGTTTCGGTGGAAACATTCCACCACATTTTACAGAAAAAACCTCCCTCACAAAAGTTTCCCAGTAAGAAATACTTCAAACAGTAGACACATCTGGTTGAGACGGCTTGGTCCTCAGTGAATTCTTACTAAAATGGGAAGATCCATCCAACTCACGTAGGGAATAAGCAGTTCTGTCCCGCTGGTCGGACACACGACAAATCTCGGCATCGACTGACATGAACTCTTTGTCTGCTGTTCAGCATATATTTTCGCATTATCTATCATCTCCCCTCACTTCTAACCTCATCCGTTTGTCCACTCTCTCATTCGTTCGAATATTTACAAACATCTACATGCCACGTCAAATAACCCAACGGATGATTGCAAACAGTAATTGTCTCAACATAGTGACGTTTGCTGGGTGAACGAATCCAAAGCAGAAAGTGATGTTGAAACTGACCGTGAATCTTCGAAGAAGACGACGATAAAATGATTTGAAGTGATGCAGACAGCGAAGAAGATCCACCGGATCATCCTGTGCAACA
>QNGE01003726.1:0-77006 GCA_008508345.1 Paragonimus westermani | reverse complement strand
TAGTGATTACTGATGCTTACTCTAGATGGCCTGAAGTTTTTCTCACGACATCAACGAGTGCAGACTTTATATAACATGTTTTGAGGAAAGTATTTTGTCGCGAGTGTGTACCTGCTGCCTATGCCTAATTATACCTAATAATGTTATGCGATTCCTATACTTTTGATCGTTAGTCCATGTAGCTCAATTATAATTAAACAAAAGGACCCAGAAATCTTATACTATTGCCCTACTGGTTGGCCTACTAATCAGTAATTTCAGTCTGTACATGAAAGACTAAAAAATAATGATGGAAAGCAAACCATTGAGCCAGGGGATGTCACATCATCCGCAAGGTATTCCAGTGAGCGCCCACTGTAGGCCACCTCTGCTTGACAATACAGCTTACAGCAATTAAGTGCACTAATTGCTTTGTGGAGCCACTATGAGTAAGGTCAAAAGTAGAATGTCACGAAACACAAGCATCCGCCGCCAGATTCAATAACTTGGTGTATTTCACATTATCCAAAAGATTCCGCGCCAACTGTGTAATAAAATCTGTTAGCATTCGGTAGCCTTTCAGTTTCTAACACCAATTAGATCACGAAACTTGCTGGAGAAAACAAAAGACAGGCTTCTGTGACAGTTTACGTTGCGTTCATTGATGCAGTTGAGCGCTTGTCACCCTACACGAAAATTCACTGAAATTGGCCACAATGTCAGATTATTTATTGTGCAACAGATAAGGTCCAGATACACTACCTACACAAAGTCCGCGGGGAAACCGGGTATCATATGTGTGATAGGGACATAACTAGGGCTGGAACGTAGGGCGAGCGACCTTAAACGAATCGTTTGATCAAAGAGAACCAGCTTGCGTTGTAAACGTTACTTTCCGTTCACAATATACCCCTCGTTGATTGTGCGTGCCATAGCTGCAATGTGCGCCGTTCCCACGAGCTTGTTCCTAATACGGGCGACCTTGTCTATCAAAAACAACTGCATTGAGGCAGACCGTAGCTACAGCATTGCCAGTCGATGTGCTGTTGCAAAGCACACCCCACAGTTCTTGCAGCAGATCAAAAAGATATGCGCCTACGTCCTTTTATTGCAGCCAGCAGTCCAACAGAATGCTACCTAACCAGTACTCACTATCCGAAACCGACAGATCTAGCGTGTGCATTGGTATCGGGAAATAGGGTGCACAGAGAAACACTTGAAGCTAGTGAGGCGCGCAGCAAGCTGTGGATTTAGCCCCGGAAAGGATATTACAAAACGGATAGTTCGAATAGAACGAAAGTAGGTGAGAGCCAAAATAATCGAACACGTACAGTTAGATGCACCGAGAAAAAATATTATTTAATACAGTTGCTACATTCTGGTTTGCTAATTTCACCGTACACGTCCACTACAAACGGCTTAGTTGCGGTCTGCCCGAATAGCCGATGGAGCACAGGCTATATTATGTAATCCTCAGGATTCTTCGATCACATATTGTTTCCACCTGCAACGAGCAGGAATTAAAATGCCCCCGACCAACCTTCAAAGATCATAGTCGTCATGGAAAATGTCACCTACACGCATAGTGCTAGGTGCCGATAGAGAAGCTTGCGCAACCCAGGGTAACTGGGGTACAGCAGCAGCATCTAGGTGACCTGCACTTTGGCAGAATAGCTGAGGGTGGCTTGATCCCGGAAGCGGCTGAAAAAGTTGTTAGGAAAATTGGCTGCAGTACCCCGGTTAATGGTCAGGTGCACCTGGAACCGATCATTTTATTATTGATACAGATAAATTTTTCCGCCACTGAAGTGAAAAATCTTCCCGGAAAAGGCACGAAAGTCTATGGTAAAACGTGACATACGTTAGCATTTTCCAAAGGCGCTCGATTATCACGATTCAATTTGGCAGTATAACCTCGCAAAAGTCGACGAACGGTAGGAGGAAGTAATGAATAGAAAAGTTTCAAAAATAAACGTTGGTATGGTGGAGACCAGACATATTAATAACCGAGGTGAAACGACCTAAGTAACATGCGGGCTTGTCTGTGATTACTCCTTGGAATTACAGAGTAAACTGAGAGAGAGGCTTAAAAAACTGGGGAGTAGGTACCTAACATATTTTCATTTGTGGACTCCGTCCCAAACATTACTGATGTAGAGGCACACAAATCGCGCGATGGTCAACGCGGTTGCCTCAGGAAAGCGTGGCCGGAATTCCAATCTCGGCTGTGACAAGCATGTGCACTATTGAAGAGCTCTAACGAGAGCAAAACGCGAGTCTAGTGCCTCTTTTCGAGGGAGGCGGGATGGAAGGTCTATCTGAATGCGAGGGCTGCAATCAAACATGAATACTGTTCAACTTGAAATTAAACAAATCTCCAACTACTCACCAGCAAAATGAACTTTGATCGGGCCGATGCGTGGTCTCGTTTGTGACGCTATCTTGAGAGAATAGTTCGCAGTTCTACACACTTATCTTGCGTCATAACACCTAATTTTTAGAAGAAGATGTATTCAAACAAAATCTCCTAACATTTACGTAAAATGTCACTAAACTGGAACGGGACACGTATACTAGTTTATGACAATAAATTCGCCGTCAATTTTTGCCCCGTAAGAAAGCAGGTTACTCTAGCACCTGTCAAAGCTCGAAAACCGCGCTCAAGTTTTGTGGTGAAGTATTCTAATAGTCGGAGGAGACTCCCATATATAATTATGGCCAGTAAGAATGTACACCAACCTTACCGGTGGTTAGAAAACTTTCTGTCAATAACGAACGTCACGTTCATTTTCCAAACTCTGGTTGCTTGAAGAAGTTATCTTTGAAAACGAACCTAATAGCATCGGGACGAGAACACTCCGTACCGCAAGAGGTTATGTCACTTGCTCCTCGTATTGGTCCAGTTTATCAACTTCACCATTAGAAACGGTCTATGTTTCGAACCTCATTATTGACTCCATTATGGTAGACGTCGCAAATAGTTATCTGTAAAACTTGCACGTGAGCGTAAAAATATAGCTATAATTAACCAATACTGGTATCCATATACATAAACACCTGCCAGTAATAATCCAAACATCTTGGTACACTCTTGCCTCGTACTTAATGGTGGCCTACTGAAGGTGGTTACAGATCACTATGCGAAAGCTATGCACGCTAAAATTATTGCGAAGAAAATCGGGACAAGAAACATACTCAGGCTGTCTATCTCATATGGTTGTATAAAAATCTCACGTTGTTCACGTGTCTCTTCTCCTTCCTTAAAGCTTTTATGTTCTTATTTATCTGTCGGCCTTACAAAGCTGATCAGCAGTTAGACGGAGCTAAAATGTTTCCCCGTGCAATTATTTCACCAGCCATAAATCATCGATGAAGGAGAAGACAGAGTCACTACACAGTAACTCCCGTTTGTTCTTGCTGCCGATCGAATTCAAAAAGTGATATTGATGCTTTCAAAAAAGTGTACAGATGAAGTAACCGAAACGACATGTATTAAAACGTAAAAAATGAGTTTAGGAAAGTCACTACGACGGTATATTACGTAAACAATGATTGAGATAGCCAGGAAGGAAGTTGTAGACAATGTTGACATCAACAGCAAATAGAAATTTAGTTGGACCTCCCAAACCGTAACCCTATGTGGTATTCCGCATGCGTGATCTTTTGGCCAATGAACCTTTTGGTCTGGTGGTTGTGGCTACTCACCTATTTGCTTACTGATTACGCCAATATCGTCGGATGGAGTTGCTGTACCACGTGAGTTCTACGATAGTTACTAAAGTGGTTCGGGTATTTGACCAAGTAGAGTATAGAATTGTTGTATCCTGAATGCAAAACTTAGTCACAGTTAGAAAGCGTGCTGTACAGTAGCAAGGAGGAGGGGTGTACAGTAGGAACTCCAGAAAACAGCAAGTAGACCCGATTGTTTGGTAACGTGGCTGACTGTACAACGGAAACAAGCTGAAGTAAACAGGCCAAATCGCCCTTGTCCAGTTATGAGGGTCAGATGGCCTAATTCATTCAGGTCTAGACAAGTGCAAGGTTACGGGCGAACTGGTGTGCCATGAATGGTGAACTGTGCAAACGGGGCTGTCACACAGACATGCATACGCGGTTTGTGTGCGTCTACTTGGGACACATCAGTAATGTGTGGGACGTAGTCCACAAATGAAAAGAAGTAATGTACCTACTTCCCATTTTCTTTTAAGCCTTTTCACCTCAGTTTACTGTGGTAACATCACAGAATTACCTCATACAGTCAGGCTTGTTACTTACATTCAAATTCGGGATGACTCAAATTCTTTACTGTTTACATTATCTCAAATTTCGTCTAATTGTTTTTAACCATTTTTTGATTCTGGGATATCCTCTGTACTTATGATGTTTTGGTCTATTTTTGTCGATGCATTTTCTCTTTTATTGGTTAGAGCTAGTCTTGATTTTCATTTTTGTATGTTTTCACCAAGCACGTGTTTCATGTCCAGGATTGCATGTATGTTTCTTTGAAGAATTGCAGCGCATTGCTAATTGCTGCCTTATTATCGTTACTTGGCTTATATTCTTGTGGTTGGAATGTAGGTGGAATTCCGTTAAGGGTTATAAGATAAGCTACTGCTTCGGTAGTCTTTAAGCAGAGCACACTGTGAATGCATTATAACAGACGACCTGAGAATGCTCAGTCATGACTTGTTACATCCTTCACTTTCATGGAACATCGACTCATCGCACTATGTAATCGACAATTGAGAGGAAACAAACCAAAAAGGAATATGGAAATCAATTAAATCTGGCATGATGACAGATGTTTCCGATCCTTAATAAGAACGGAATGTAACTTTCTGATTTAAATGTCTCTTCAGTGGCTCCGCATATTTTCAATCCTGCATATTGTTGAGAACTTTGTAGACCACCAAGTATGTTAAATTTCTAAAATGCGGATGCTTACTGAATACTTTGTTAACGCAACGATTATTGGCAAGTCGCAGGAAATTCTGATTAACATTAGCCGAATATTGCAAACAAAATCTCAGCATTCGCATTCTGGTGGAGTTTTCGGGCAAGCCTCCTGGAAACGAAACAGGCAAGTTCCGCCTTCGTTACAACCCGTCGGTACGTCATATCCCAGAAAATGCTTAAAACGTGCCGCACTAACGCCAGATTATTTATTTATTGATTTTTTCCGGCAGATTTGATTCTGACTGAGTTTTGACCTTCCTGCTACAACTTGCTCTTTCTCTGATAGGGCATTTTTCAGGTTTTCACGTTAATGGCAAACTGCATAGGAGTCCACACTTTGCACAATTGTGCACGATTATTGTCAGCAGGTGTTGGAGTATGTGCGCAAGTTATCTATGATAATCACAACATGTATATCAAGCCAACCATTAGCATTCTCATGACTATCATTCACGGTTTATGGTCTTTCGTTGGTTGAAGATCGTATCCAATATCAGTAGGCACGGTGTATATTATACGATAGCGTGGTTGTATGGAGCATTTATGCACTATCTAAACCAGCTCTTTCGCGGTTTACACATACGTCAAATTTGAACGCGTATGACCACAAGTAAATATGATTAGGACCACCAAATCGTGCACGTTGAAGTGCAGTCCAAGTTGTAACATGGAGAAACATTTTCCGACACAGTTCACTTGCTACCAAACGCACGATAAGGTATTACACAGAAGTGCACCAGCAGGTTTCATCCTGATAAGTAGAGCCAGTGTTACCATCTCGGCTTACGTGAACTGTGAAACCAAGATAATATACATCCCCCTTGGAATCACAAACATACAGTGTCGTCAAACTGGATACAATTGGGAGGTGTATATGACCACGGCGTTTGAGTTAATTCAGCTCTTGTTGATATGATAAATGGTAGTCTACTAGAAAAGAGATGGAACGGAATTAGATAGCTCTAGACAAAACATTCATCTTTGAGGATCCATTGTTTTCAGTGTGCGGTAGAAGCAAGTTTGTATTTGGGTGAAATAATTTGGGATGTGATTAACGAAGAAGACCTGTTTATTGGGATTAGTTCTGCACGTTCTGACACAAACTTAACGCTTTTAATCACGGTTCTATCAGACGTGTTCAGTACTTGCAGTTGCTTGCTGTACGTTCCAAGATGAACAGTTTTGGGAACGATGATTATAGGTAAATTAAATAGGCTGGGAAGCAGTTGAGGCTTTTCATGAACTTCTTGATGCATTGCTGTCATAATTTGACAGTCAGAAAAATTTGGTACACTATACAAAAAAGTAAGGTTTAAATGAAACAGACCAACAACCAGAAGGTAACCGAGGTATATACCGATGAGTTAAAAAGTCATCTATATAATTTGTATAAATTCACATAGGGAACCTTAACAGGGTTCCCAAAGGAAGAGAACTTTAACTGGTGAAGTAGAGGTATCACAACAGGAATAAAAAGAGAGGACCACAAAGGAGATGAACTGGCTTAACAAAATTGCACGCCGTTTTCAGAATGTACAATGTTTAGGGAACAAATATCACCATATAGCTTAGTGAAAGGCCGTGTGTGGGATTTCGATGAACGTTGACTTGAACTATGGATTCCGTGGCTTCGGATATGCGGTTCGCGCACGATCACTTGGGATGTAGGAGTATCGAGGTTTTTTGTCCGCAGGCTTCAGGATCTGAGTGAACCGAAATCCGAAGATCAAGAGTGTCAGATCAGATATGATTTGGAACTAAAACAAGGTAACATGGGCGACGTCTTAGTATTAAATGATTAAGACGATTGCTTGGTTCTTCGAGCTGCCAGGTGGATCCTCTACAACCTAAATGTCAGAAGAGTACCTGCTATCGCCTAGTGGATGTATGCAGTACCTAACACGGTCGTTGCACTATCTTAATCAGGTTGAACAACCACATTTCACAGATAATGCATTCTTTAAACAAATAATCCTATCTGTGAGCTAAAAGTGAGCAGCTTTTAAGTGATGTCAAAATTCTTTCAGTGCGTGTATTAATTACAGTACCATCAAGACTAGTTCACTGAATGCCATTTCCAAGGTCTTATTGGCATAACACAATGTTCAGCTAGTCGGTACCGTAGAGATGGGGACAGCATGCAGTGGAAAATGTGCTCGATTTTTAGACAGAGATGGCTGAACAAGCCGGCTTTGGTAGTGTCCTGAGTGGATTGCACAAGGCACTGAGACTTCGAAACATTAAAGAACTCAACCACAAACATCAGCAGGGGTTTTCACTATTAATAAAAATCCTGCACAAAGTAGACAGTGACTTCCCAATCGACTGATAAGATTTAGCTTAAACTGGATTATAAGGCTGTCCTGGGACATTTTGGGTCACACAAAAAACTAAGCCGAGTAAATCATGCAACATTGTTAGTCGTATTGTGTGTTGGAACGTAACAATAAGTGTGACCGATCTCATTTTATGAGGAGACACACATAAAACAAACATGTAGAGCGATGACAGACCATACTGCTCAACCCTACTCCGATTTTTTACCCTGTTCGATAATCAATTGGAACTGATGATAAGTCAAACCAGAATTGCGGCCCTTTCATGAGGCCCTGACGAGCACGGTGTTGCAGTGTTTGGACAATTTGTAAATTTCCCGATAGTTTAGTTATATTAGTTAGTAATGGAACTTCAGTTGAAAAAAAAGAATGTGGTATAGAAGATAACATGTATGGGAACTTAGTGGAAATCTCGGTAAAGCCTCTAGAATACTGCTTATGCAGACAGCACTAATCGTCATTTAGCAGTGATATTTGATAAGGCACAATCACTGAAATGTATGAAGCGAATATAAAGTTCGTTCGATAGTTTTGGAAGAAGTGTTGATCGTTGCAAACTGGTTGTGGTATCTTGTGAAGAAAAAATTGAAGTGCTAAATGCTCATGCGTACACAAAACCTAGTATGTTCATTTTCATGAGTTGTATGTGCACTGTGGATACATGATTCATATTAAGGTTTGTACATTTGTGAGCCGCAATCGTTTTAGATGGTGGAAACTGTTGTGTAGGTGTTTCTTTCTTGGATTTTTAATTGTGTTAATCACAGGACACATTCTCCGGCTGACTACTGCACGAATTTGGGCTTCAAACTTGTATATTATCAAACAGTTAAAGAACGTCAGCTTATATACATATATATATGAATATATACATATATATATACGTAAATACGCAATAATTTGATTTAAATACACGTTTGATTGTTGTGTATGGTATGAATGAACTTCCCAGTCAGTTATGACTCAAACACTTAACAATACAGTTGTAGTTATGTCTGCAGTAGGCACAGGCTGCAGGCAGTTGACATTGTTGACTAAGTTACAGCAATTAAATGCTGGAAACCGTTGTTAATTTTGCGGACTGTCATCAAGTGTTCTGATCAACTTCGGTGCTAATGTGTGTTGTAGTTGATTCTGTATGTCATGGCTAATTCACGATCTCATTCCTTTGTACTTTCATAGGGTTTGTCTTCACAAAACGTGGATTACTTACACGGTTGATGTCGTACCTATTTCAATTATCTGAAGTTAGAGGAATACCGATTTAATTAAAAACTTCTGTACAACGTTCTGATCATGTGACTCCTTCGACAATCACACACATGAGTGTTTTAAAGTACGAGTGCATCGTTCGCATACTTCCTTCTAATCAGCTTATCATAGTAACTAGTTGTAGGTTCTCCTTCGACTTGGGTCTTCTGGATTTGAGGCAAAGGTTGGTGAATCTTGCATCCCTTTTATAATACTCAAGGAAATTAAGATCCTTTCAAGCTGGCCGCTGAGTCTTATGCTTCGTATAATTCATCGGCCAAGAGCTACTCAGATAATAGGCAGGAGCCTGGTTCTACATACTTTATGGAGGTCTCCTTTGTCAATAAGTGCTGGTAGCATAAATGCAGAAAGAGAACAATCAACTATATCCAGTTTTTGTACATAGATGCTTTGTGGGAAACGGCATGTTCCTGGGTTCATATGTGGTTAATTTGCGAGGTCCATAAACTGTGGAGCATGGGCAAGATGTACTTGTGTTAAAAAATATCATCGACCATGAAACACCGTGCATCTTCAGCTGGTCAGTCGGGTAGGACGATTTCGAGAAGTGAAGCTGAAACAACGTAACGAAGAAACACATGCACGAAATACGATCAGTGATCACTCCAATATTCTGAATAAATCGAGGTTTTGTCGTTTGCTTCCATATCAGCCGGACATGCATAAGGCGATGCCCCATGGTGAACTGTGCAAACACTTGAACTGATATTGATTAATCCTGTTTTACCAGAAGTTTTTACAGACAAATTGCATTTTTGTTGCCAATGGCCTGAACAAAATCCTGCTGAAGACCTGCTTACTTCATTAAGTACACAGTTACAGGTGTAGATGAACGGGATAATGTTTATGTAACAAAGTGTGCAGATAATCGTGATAGGTGTTGGAGGTACAACTCGATGAAATGGACGCAAGGATCCAATCTGTTATTCTGCTGATGAGTTATGCCGGTTGCAATAAATACCACTCGAACTACAGTCAAGGGGGGGCTTTGTTGGCGTTGGAAAATCTTTGCCTAGAATGATAGGTATATCTATACCTATGGTGAGTTATGAACGTTATACCATGCGTTATTAACGCCGAACATATCCATAGTCTGCCGAGTAGCTGTCATGATCATTCAGACACTAAAATTTTTTATTATGAGAGCTGTAGTTTTCTTCGTCGTACTTAAACCTAACAGTTTCCAGTCAAATGTTAACATCTTTAGACTAATGAGCATCAGTTCCTGATTGTTAGGTTGAAGATAGCTTGTAGTCTGATCCAACCAGCCTGGTTGACAGAACTGTTCAACCCATTCAGTTAACTGCTTACATCAATGGGTGGTCTAACTTATCGATCAAATTAAGAAGTTCACGCATTCACAGATCGAGTCTGTGCTGTTAATATGGTGTACGCGTTTGCGTGAACCAGTGGATGAGGCAAAACAAACGAAGTCGTCAGGTGATCTTGCTGAAAACGAACAGAGCTTTACGGACCGTAATGTTCTGTCACAAATGGAGTTGGGTGGTTATAACTGCGCTTATTGGGTAAAAATTACGAAACTAAATAAGCCACGATGTTTACAGTCCAAATACGCCATCCACTATATAAAAACCATGACCATCGTGATAACCGCGAACGAGTGCCAAGGAAATGCGAAATACAGACAAGAGCATCTGTAAAATCATATGTTAATATTCAGTCGCATAAACTGCCCACAAACTATGAGATATATACGTCACCTAGTTGTAAAACGCACAACTAATGCACGTGGGAGCTTTCCTTGTAGGAGCTTAGAAACAACTTCCAATCGACAGTGGAGGACGTCACTGGATAAGTAAAGAATGTAACAAAAACTTCGGTCGATTTCTGAGTTTATAATAAAAAATTCAGTTGCGTGGATCATTCATCTGAACTAAGAAATTCAATTCAAAATGCTTTGGTTGCCTCAGACGCATTGTGGCTACGCATCATATCACCTAAGTTCTACGCAAGCAGATAGTCCACACGATGGGTAAACGTATCGATCGTTTCCCATCCAGTGGAACAAGATACAGTGAAAAAATGTTGCATCCTGCTAGGGTTTCCTAAATGAACGTTGGTATTTTCGGGTCATCGCGTATTGGGTGAGTCCGTCTTATGAAGTTATGCTAATTTGAATTATGAAGTACACTAGAGCTTAGTATTGACGTCTTGTTGAACATGGTAAATATTAACGTTTTCATCCCCCGGGTCACCGGTCTCCAAAATGGGGGTAGAATGAGCAATTAGAATTATGTTAACCGGTTACTATTCCATTTCTAGAAAAACAATCACTGCAGGCTGGAGAAGAGGTGCTTTTTCCGGTTCAACATATGAAGTTCAGCCACAGTAAATGTAATATAATCTTTTTATTGTGCGTCAATTTGCATGTTGTTTATAAAATTTTATCAGATTTACAGGACTGTACAATTGTCCTCCAGTGATATCCTCTGGTAGACGTCTACCTACAACGAATCCCTTTAGTTCTCCAAACTGTTTCTGCTAATTGTTCCTTCCTAAAATATACAACGCATTAACTCCGTGGAAGCTGTTGGGTTGGACGAGTGCATTGAAATAGGTTTCATCTGTTTCAAGATTACGCGACTACCATTTTCTGCTTACACTTATCCTTTGGGAATTAATTTACCTCCCGTATGCAATACACTATTTCGCAATGCGTTATGACCACCATTTATAGGGAATGAGCTCAATCGTTGAGGTCGCGCAGACCATTATAAATAATTGTAAACCATTGTTGGCACTATTTTTTTTCAGAAACCTCTAAAGCTAAATGTTAACCAAAATTTACCTTTGTTCTCAATTCACTTCGATCTTCTGCCTATAGGTCTTCGTTTATCTAAACTCCAGTTTGACTAAGATGGACGTTACCTCGCGCTTATTCTTCGGTCTTGCTCGGTGTCGATATATCGGTCGATGATTAAAAACTTTCGGTGAATTACCTATTACAATATGCCATCAGTACTTGGTCGTTCCCATTAGTAAACATTCTTGCAGTTGTACTAACATGAAAACCACCTTGCCTGGTTCAAATAAGACTGCTCATTTAAGTCAGAATTATGATGCAACATTGCCAGTTTGACAGGCTTGATTATTGTTGGTGTGAAGAACCAACAGGTGTTCCCAGACTGACCACATGCAGCTAAGTGCATCCAAAACCGTTTGAAGATCAACTTTGATTCACATTTCCTCAAGCCGTTGGAAAAGGTGGTGCTGAGTTTTCATTTGCGTTTAGCACAAGTATGTCACACAACCTAGTATCGTGTAAGGCTGCACTTAATAATCAAATGAGTCCGTCAGGTGTACTGTTTCTTCAGGTGTTTGACGTTTTATTGCCATCATCACGAATACCGGATATTGAAAAGCTGTCTGGTTTTCTAGTTATATTCGTTTTGATAACTCCAGTCACTCTTACATACGAACTGCTGCCATAGCATGTTGTCCTCCGGAAAAAGAACACTTCCTAGTAAAAAGAGGTAATTAATGAAAAGGTGCAAACTCTGTGCTTCATCCAGCCAGACGGAAGCACAGAGTGGGTGCTATCAGAGACTTCTACTTGACGGGAAAACTTGGGAATCGATGTCAAAACTATATAAGGATTCTCATATACATGTTAAGAAATGCAGGAAGTCAGTTCCTGATGGACTGCCGCAAGAGATAGCAAGTAGCAGTTTGTGCAAGGGCGTTCAAGATTGGTCACTTCCTCGCCGTTACTCAGTGGCCACCTGTTGTCTAGTATTTGAGCCACTGAATTTCTTTTCACCAGAAACAGATTATTCTGTAGTTCAAATTCTGATAGAAACGAAGTAGATTAACCGTTTCACAGAATGAAAGCAATAATGAGCGCAAGTTTCACGGACTATTTTCAAATAGGAAGTAGAAACGGTTTTAATGGCTTAGTTACAGGTCTGAAGGAACGGAAAATATCTCAGGGGTGTCGTAATGCAACTGAATCCACTCCAAAAATTACTCACGAACCAGATTTATTCAAACGCTCTACCGTAAAATGTCAACTCGAAAGCACAGTTTATTGAGCACGTCTGTTTTCACTTATTCACCATCAGCGAAATTCGATGTTTTTATGAATAAGATTATCTACAAGGTCGGACTCGTCAAAGCTACTAGTCAAATGAAATACTTAATACAATTAAGTGATGGTCAAGACATAGTTGGGACAAGGGGAGTCGAAATGCTGATAGACTGGATTGTCGTCGAAAGAAGCAAGCTACCACTAGTCCTTTATGAGATATGCACACCAAATTTAAAGTCAGACGGTTTAGGCGTCGTGTTTAACATGCTACTGATCAATAAATTGGGAATAGATCGACGTTTGGAGAAAGTCTTAATACTTTAAGTTCCAACTACCTCGGGTGGCCTTCCTCAGGGATGTTGAACCGATTACAACACCCCTGGTTTTGGCTTGAAAAATCGAACAAATACGATGAATGTTATTTGTGAACACACATCATTCGTTTGAAAGTTAAAGACAAACAATATCAACAAAACAGATATTGTGGCATCTGAATCTTTGTTGAACACACTGCTCGATATTTTCATAGAGCGTCTGGAAAATGGTGAGTACGAAACCCGTTTGGATGAATACAGTCGTTGTGAGCAATGTGCTGATTAAATACTATGTCTGGCCGGCAAACTAACTGATTCAATGATTAGCCGATCCATCTTCAACTAGGATCGTAACAACGTTACATTTACATTTATGTCTAAGGTTAACATTTAGGCCTGTTGGATTTATCAGTCCAATGCCAAGGTGGCGGACTAGAAAAAATTGAACAGCCAGCTGTCTAGTTGCCGTAAAACACCAGTCAGCACTGTTACTGAGACTGTTACACAGCTGGAAGAAAGAAGACCTGCTAGCTACGGACAATGTAGTCAGAAACCTTGTACAGAACGGAAAGGAGCATCTACCAAGACATTGATAAGACGGGGCGAGTGGGTTGCACTGACGATCGTCTCGTGTCTTGTTTTAGAAGTCTTGATACCGTTGACATTCGAATGAAGAAAATCGGGAATTGGGCGAATCTTCAAGCATTTATAACTACATTAATAAAATACATTACTATAAGTTGGGTACCATAATAAAGTGGTGAAAAACGGGTGGTTTGCGCTAGTTTGTAAATAATGTTTTAGGTTGATCAGGGCTGCGGGGGATGTGAGGTAGCAGAACTTGCAAAGCCATCATCTTCTAAGTAAATTTAATACTCCAAGCGACCTTTGACTTCTGTCATAAAGTCACCACCAACATATGGATGGTTGTACATCTGGTGAAGCTGAACGGTACATCCCTCTATTTGGCCGTTTGTATTATAAACCACCTGGAGGGGATATTTAGGCAGAACCGAGTTGTTTGAATGAATTATGGTTCGGTTCATTGGACATGAATCCAGTGAATTGTTAATCGGAAAACCTGAGCAAAAGCGTATACTAACAAGCTGTGACCCAATGGTTTTGATGGTAGAAAATGTCGGAAGCGCATGTTCAACTGCCTCGATGAGACTGATACTGTCGTCTGAAGCAGTACCCTATGCGACAACATAAGTTTGGACGATATTTCACGTACCCCTCCAAATGTAGTTCACTTTTGGCTACAGTACCGTTTATATTGAGAATCTTCACTAGTGGGAGCGCACGTGATATAGTCACCAAAGTCTGATAGAAGGAAAAGCTTCACGTGGTTTTTCATTCAGGCTAATTTATTTGTTACACATGCTCGAACAAGAGGTGGTGCATTCGTACATATTTTCATCATCCGTCAACAAAACGCATTGCAATCGTTCTAATTTTTCTAGTATCAGTTCTGTTAGACAGTTTTTGTTAGCCAGTGATTTGCACAGAGTGGGTTACAACATAAGCAGCTCAAACTGGATGATGATGTGTGGTAGGTGAATCATATTATTTTGCCTTGACACTGAGTCAGTTCAACCGAACTGTCATGATGATGATGAACTGAATAAAAATTACAGTCAGCCTTGCATCGGTTTACTTGTGAAAAACAGCATATGTCCTACGATGTGTGTCAAACCAGTACTATCGTTTAAACCCAACTATAGTGAGTTGGAAAAACGTTTCGACACTAAAATTGTTTTTCGAACCTCGTAGAACCATCAAGAGACAGTTGTTACTACCTATCATTCAATGACATGGACTCTTTCAAGTTCTTTGTTGATAATTTGGAAATGGTATGCGTTTGGTTTGGAACTTTGCGGTAGTTATTTAAAATGTTTAATCTGCTATCATAACACTGTCACCTATTACATTATTCAAGTGGGTATGAGTTACTCCCAGAACCTCTTTCAATAACGGATATTAGTTCTCGCTGTACAGAAACAGTCCTGGTTGTTGTGTTCTCATTTGTCGGATCCCGAATGTATTGAGACTGAAACGGAGTGGTTTTCGGATTGGAGAAAGTTCAGCCAACTGCAGTTCACGCACAAGCTGTCGCAGAAGGAATTGTGGGCAGTCGGTGTCAACAAATCAAAAAAGACCATCATCTGCTGCACCGGATTTGTTTGTAATAAGTGCAGAGTAAAACAAGTTGCTTGAATATATGTCAGGTGTAAACAATGGAGCTGCTGTAGACAAGGTCATAGAACGCAACAAAAACTGTTCAGTCAATACGTAAGTAGATTGGTCACCCAATAGGAATCGTAAACGTTGTTGTTGCTCTCTAAAGGGGGTGCTATTTTTCTAATAAACTGGGATTACTTAGTGACGTCTATACTATTGTGTTTCCGGTTTTCTCAATTCGGTAGCCCGGCATACGACAACGCGTCATAGATACGTCATAATGCACGCCAGCATGTGCAACCCTATCGTCTAACGTCAGTCACGCGATAGATATCCCGTTTTGTTCTCAACCAGATAACTGGCCGGGCCGCTTTCCCTTGAGCCCGCCTCTCAGTGGCCGTCGTCGATAACGGTCTCGAGTGGACCAGCTTGTCACATACGCTATGTTACCAATTCGTAGATTAGTGTGTTGACTGATGTATTTGTGTGCGTGTAGGTTTAACAGTCAGTGTATATGTGATACTGAGGTGCGCTCTGCTCATACAGGCAGCATGGCCGGATATTTTCCAGAGAAAACCGTGAACTCAATCAGTAATGGAGCTGCTAAGGCGATTGCATCTTGTTAGTTCGACACACACCCTCATCTCGGTAGCTTCATTCCGTCAGGTGTAATGAATTGAGATCATTCAAGGGAGGCCCATAAGGTACTGAATTTTGATCACAGCTGATGCGACCACAAAGTGAACGTATAACCGCTCTACTTCGGTTTCGAGGGAACTTTGTTCCGCCCTGGTGTAAACGCAATGGCATGAAGGTGATTCTATTCTTAATCATAATGTCGTCCGACTCTGTAACTAAGCTCGACAGTCGACTTTGCTCGATCTATTCTGACAATGTTCCAGTTAACCATGACGCTTTTAGGCTGGTTCTGAATGATTACAAAGGAGCCTGTTAGCTACAGTGTTTTATTTGATCATCCGAGGAATTCATAGGTGAGAGTGGAGGAGTTGAGAGCAAAGTAATGTTAAGCAAAATCTGCACGAGGTCAAATACTCCTCTGTTCATAAGCAGGCCACGATGAGAAGGAACTCTTCAAATTTGTTAATAAGTGGGTTCCGGAGTCAGAGCTGCAGACTGAAGCTAAATAGACTGTTGCTGAACCTTCTTCCTGAACGATCCAGTGGCAGTCAGTAGCATGCGATTTTGACTGCACACAAAAGTGTGGTCATTAAGTCGTTACCTGGTTGGCGTAACTCTGGTTAGATCATAAATCTGAGGTCTGTATTGCAGTGCAAGGACCCATGCAGTTATGCTTAGTTGGTGAGAGAAATTAAAGGCGTCATTTGAATACGGCGGTTTGTTTGAAAGTTGGCCAAAAGATGAGTGGAGTGGAGTCGAATTGTGTTCAACAGATAATAAGTTGAGTTTGTGGAAGCTCGTCCAGTTACATAACTGCTTCGATAACTGCACGTATTCGACCAACAGCTGTCTACCTATTTGAGAATTATGCTCTCAGATGGAAGAACTTTGTGGAGCCTGAACGAAGGAATACATCAGCATAATGTGAAAAACCAGCTGAACATCATTCTTTATATATTTTGACAACAGTGATGTGGTATACTTCTGTCCCACCAAATCTATCTATGTGGCTTATATTTTTCAGGGTAGCACTGAGTTTTGAGCAGATTCCAATTTAAAAAATAATTTGTACATCTGGTTACTGCAGACTTGGGAGGGAAATTATCTTGAAGCAACATTACAATATTGTCCAAAGCTATCAGAATTGGAGGAAATGTGATCGAAAGCAGGAGAAAAACAACTATTACAAACGGATCCGAACAGGATGATAAGACAAGCACTAACCTGGAAGGAACAGGTGAGGTTTTCATCGACCTTCATCATTCCGCCAGCATTGTTGAAATCGAGACAATAGTTGGGGGCGGAAAAAATAGTCACCAGCTGACGGCGTCCAAAAAACTCATAACCGTCCTCCACCACTTCATGCGCTCGACAGATGAGGTCTAAATCATGTCGTTGAAGAAACTTGCTCACAACATCTACACCGAAGTTAAAACTGACGTTCCGTGTGCTCTCCACCCAACCAGTAACATCCGGGTTAGGATCAGACCAGAGCAAGTCGCACAGTAAGCCTGAACGGACAATCGATTGGGAAAAATTACCGCCAGTAAAAGTTGTGTACTGCCTGTCAGAATCATAGTATTTATTTTTTTGTATATTACAGATAACTGGTATTGCTCATAAGTGTTGTTGAAGGCAGTACACTCAGTGTTATGATTTCCGGGCTGGGTTACTCGGAACTACGTTTTATCATGGAGTCGGTAGTAAGAGACAATGTTTATACCCACCCATTACCCCAATATGAGTTATACACATCTACGGGTATGGTGAGAAAACAGACTCATCGCCTTTTTCAATGATGCAATAGAACATCATTTATGAGTGAAGAAATGACGTGTCAGATGAAAACTTTACTGCCTGACAAACCTGTTAACTGTCCGATATCGTTGAGTTTGGTTAAGTCACAAAAATTAAACAACACAGAGATGAAGGTTGTCTGTCACAACTAGTGGTTGTGTTCTGTAGCGAACGGAATGATGTGTACTGGGCAGTGGATAACATTTGTGAGCAAAACGTTTGGTAAATATGCTCACTGAGGAGTGCTTCCCTGATTTGCAAAAGATAGAAGGCAAACATTGCCACTAATCTTCCTCATGGAGTGCGACGGACCATAGTATGAAACAGGAATATGATTCCAACCCGATTCTAACCTGAGCACTAATCATAAACGATTGTGGCTAAGAGATAATGACTGAGTGATAACTCAGTCATGCCTAATGTGAAGTCACTGGTACAGTCGTCAACATGGTTACCTCATGAAAGCATGGTAG
Organism: Paragonimus westermani; assembly: GCA_008508345.1. Taxonomy (NCBI): domain Eukaryota; kingdom Metazoa; phylum Platyhelminthes; class Trematoda; order Plagiorchiida; family Troglotrematidae; genus Paragonimus; species Paragonimus westermani. The sequence continues at coordinate 59,011 of QNGE01003726.1, read as the reverse complement.
GATTTCTAGTTCCGGTTGTAGCAGGGATATTCACTAATGATCAGCGGTAAAAAGAATGTAACTCAAAAGGGGCTAACTTGAAAATCTACGAAAATCCGTGTGATCAGTTTTGGGTGTTTTTCAGTATATAATTCCTAAGTAGTCGAACAACAGTTGAAACAAACATTACCTACAAACGAGTATTTTTGTCCACAGCAATAGAGTTAGATATAGACACTGGCGTCAATTTCTCTATTAGGTTGTCGTGTGTGGCTGTAGCCAAATGGACACAACAACCATTTGAAGTTTGAAACCGTGATAATCAGAACAGACGGATAGAGGAAGGGTTTTCATTCTCAAATGAATATTGCACGAACAACGTTATAAATCGCTGTTTCTGATCACTCTACGTTGTGTAGTTGGCAGCTCAGTCTGGTAATCGAAACGAAAGGAGTTGTTTGCGTTGATGTCTGACAGTGTTGAAGACATTGGCTTATCAAAGTAGCCCATCAAGTATCGCTGATCATTCTTAAGTAACAACGCTGTAACATCCATGACACGTGAACCGTAGTTCGCTTTAAAGCAAATGGTTCTGCGCTAGTGAATCGAGTACTGAATGTTAAGGCGGACGCGCCAAACTCAATCGCCACTTCTACCAGTTACGAATACGTAGACTGAATATGGAACAATACGAACTCCAAAAATATGCAACGTGAGTAAAATCAACCGTAGAACTGGAATATGAAGTGGGACTAAGTGCGTCGAATCGTAAACGGATGGTTCAAACTTTGATCTCAATTCTACACTCAAGAATTAATAACCAGGATGAGCTCATCAAAACGCGAGTAGTGTGAAAACAACAGTTATCTGCAAATCAGGGTCATATAAAAGCTCAGGTTCACCCTGTATTGATTGACGGAATGTGGTTGGATGTACTGTGGCTCCGTAATCCATGATGTTATTTAGAGAGTGTTAGGGAGTATATTTGTAATCATGAATTCTGCTTACCTGTGTCTGGGACGTCAGTGGGTCTCTGAATCCGACGAATCTGGTCCAGGTTCTGCAGATCCGGTGAGAGTCCTACAAACGGAAGGGTGATGAAACAACGTACCATTCTGATCAAGTAAAGACAGCTGTAAAATTCATGAGACTGTAGGCAACATGCTTAAGTCTTTTGATATATACTGCCTCGGTAAGTTACACACAACAGCACAGAGATATGTTTCCTGTAGCAGATATACCAGGCCCTGAATCTCTTAAATATAGGAAGATAATTCCTCTAGAGAGGCTATGACAACTGAGATGTCACAATGGTAGGCGAAGACCAGAGCACAGCAAACTGGTTCGAAGAAACAGGAATATATGCGTGTAGTTACTTGTTCGGTGATATCAACCCTCCCATACAATTGATAAGAAGTCAGTTAAACAAACGACTGTTTTTGGTGATTTTTACCGAAAATCTATGATATCAAAAGATACATGCTATTCACCTATAGAAATTCATATGTGATTCATATACGTAGATAATTCACAGTTAAAAATTCGTACATAATAAAATTACTATATAGAAATCATACACGTGGGGCTGATCACAGTCTACTGGGAGTACTGATGGATGTGTAACCATCACACGCGCATGCCGTGAGAGATACGTTCGTCGGTGTCAAGCGGTTGTTGTCTGCTTGGGTTTTAAGTGGCTGTGGAATAATTGGCCGAAAGGGTTAAAGATTGCGTGAAATATTTTTGCGCCCACAGGCAGGGTTTGCAGAGTCTGATGAAAGTTGCAAACTTACAGCTCTTCAGTGGACTCTACGAACCTTGTAGGTAACTCGGAGGGATTCATCTGGCTTTATCCGATAGGCAACGTTAACCAACAGGAAACCTATCACGCCAGAAGTTGGCTTTCTGAGCCGTGGTGAGGTCATTTCTGGAGGTGTACGTGAATCCTTTGCGATAGCTGCGTTGTGGTCCTTCCAACATAACTGCTCGACAACAACAAGTGTCAAAATGAACACGCGCCATCTATCCTCAAAGAGTGGCACCGGTACCGAACAAGTGTTTAACGTGCTGCAGCCTAGGCACTCTCAACTGCACACTCCCCTTGGTCAATTTTTTCACAGCCACTTGAAACTCAAGCAAGCAACAACCGCTGGACACCAGCGGAAGTGTCTCTCACGGCAGACGTGTGATAGTTACTAATTCATCAACACTCCCATCATCCTCCAGTAGACTAGGATCAGCCCCATGCCTAATGACCCACCTGACTTGTTCCAATTTCTACAAATGAATCTCGTGTACCCTGTGTAATTCATTTTTAGACGTGACCAATTATATTGCGTTTACTTATTATCATGGCAACTGATCTTCGAAGCACTGGTGAAGCTGACGATTCTAAACCAACAGAGATTCGGTGAGTTTACAAGACATGAACTCTCCGTTGCAGCTGGTTAGTGTGAGCGATTTGCGATATAAGTGCTAAGTAGACTTTCACCTGTATCGTTGGTGAACGATGAGAAGGCCCCACACGAGTGATCAGCGATTGGTGTGGTTATTTAGTGACTGTTGGTCATCAACCACTGACATCAAAACTTACGGTCACCACGAGAACAGCCAGTGAACTGTGGGTCACAACAATAAACTCTGATCCGCTTCTTCTTTAGCTATCTCCTTCATGACCACCAAGTTGTGTGTCGTTTCGTTTTAGCCCTAATTGTTTGCCGACCGTTTTAAGGACTACGTTACTGAAACTGACTAATAGTGGATTTCACAATTTTGGTTTCCCACACCTCAATCGTCATTTGTGTTAGTGAAGCAAATACTCCACTTGTCTAAGTCCTACGGTTTACGCCGATACGGAAGTGAGAGCTGTATGCAGTTGACAGAATATTCGTCAGCCGTTGAAAAATCACATATTCATAGAAACAAAATGAAAAGGCAAGTATGAGGCATGGCCGCATAGAACACAATGAGGAGGGTGCTTGTGAATAATTGGAATCCCATCGGGAAAACAGCAGGAGAGCTGAAAAATTACATGTAAAAATTCCGCATTATTGCTAACACTGTAAAAGACATAGAGCGACATCCTTATACGAATAGCATATCGACCGAAAATTCCACAGACGGATACAAAAGAAACATTATCACCCTAGCAAGCAAGATTTGAAATTAGACATGGGAGATTAAAGTAACCTACCTTTTTCTCTGTTAAATGTTCTGTCCCGGCATGGATGCTCTACTCGAATCCTTGCCGTACGGCTTCTCCTAGTCTACTAGCGTGGAGTCAGGATGAACATGACTGCAGAGAAACGCGCCGTAACACCTACTACCAGTTTGGCAAGTGGATGAAATGCATGTCATTACTTGTCATGAGTTAGTCGACAGAAAAAGTCAACTATACGTTGAACCAATGCCCGGTGGTTTCAACTAATTCGCCATTAAGTGGCCCAATATGGTCAACTCCATGGCCGTTGCACTCTGATTGGTTCTTTGAGCTAACGCGATACCCATACACATCTTCATGCTTCATCCTGGTTGGTTCAACTGGAAAACTTTTAGATGAGACCCAACTTGATTAGGTTACTTTGATGACGTCGACTTCTAACAGAAACGCTGCACTCTTTCGCCACTGAGACGCCATTGAATGTAACTAGCTTACATTGTACATTTCACTGTGCTGCGCAAGTTGGTGCAATACTAAACGGAACCTCCAGCGTACTTCTCACATAAAATCAGGCCAAATTTTGGAAGGCATATAGCCATAGTTCTGTTGCGTTTTAGTTTTACGTGAACGTTATATTGTTGTACCAGTTCTGTGGTGGTCTCTCTGGAACCTACTACCTGATATTCTCTAATTACGACAAGGGCCCCTTTTTAGCCAAACCTTAGGTTGTTCATACTTTCTTCATCACTGATCACACTAACCTTGCTGGAATGTACATCATATGACACCTCATGCTCAGATGACAGCCTGGCAGGGCACTGCATACACCTCGCCCGATGTGATCAAGAAGTGTTAGTATGATTGTGCTACTCAACTATGACGAGTAGTAGGATGTTGATCAATGATCGAATCATACGTGTTGGTCATCTTGAGTGGCCTTCCTCAGATGTGCTCTAATCGAATGGGATTTCGATTGTAACACTTCCGTAGAAGGCCATCTAAGGCGTCTGATGAGTAGAGCAATGAAATTTTTTCGTTTAAATTAGTGAGAGAAATAACAAAGAGGGACCATGAAATTAACCAGGTAAATTCATTCCGCACACGTTTCTATCACAAACGAGTAACACCTAAAATTTGAATAAACGAGCGGTTGAGTGAGGAAGGATTTCATAACCCTGGCTTCGTAATCCTACCACGACCCTGGTCAAGACACTGTTAACGAGCCCAATGCAACTGTGGAACTGTTTTGAACACACAATGGAGGTGTGTGGACGTTGATTAACTTAGTCACAAATATCTTGAGTATCTTCACTAGGTTGCATGACAACCACGCAAAACGATGAACCTAATATCGGTGTCTATCTGGCCCGAACTGATTGTATAGCCATCGATGAGGCGGGGCATCGGTTGACGGCCTATTGTCTGGCTGATCCATCGATTGCCGTAACGGCTTTAGTAGACGATCCTTGGCCCGTATCTTCAGCCCTATGACTGTCCTCCCAACAGGTTTGCCATCGCAGCCGCAGTTGAACAGTTAGATATAACGGATTATCGAGAGAACATAGTCTGGTCTCTTGATAGGCGACAAGGGCACACTCTGATATGTTAATCATCCGAAGCTCGCAGAGAAGCAAGTGTGCGGTAATCGTTGTCCACTTGATGGAGAAATAACTAACACTCATGCTTAACCTCAAGTATCGATGTACTTTGCTAGTTGCTACCTCTACTATGAAAACTTTTCCTATGTAAAGGCATCTGGCATTTTTATCTGAGTTTCCAGCATATAAATATGTCTATTCCTTGGTGCAAATACCTTGCTGACGGTTGTTCTTCACGGTATATTTTATGGTACAGTTACATTAGCGCTTTCGCACACGGTGGGGCGCGTTAAACGAAGGTATTTTGTTTACAGTCCAGTAGGCCATCCATCGCTTGGTTTTTCTACCAAGTCAGTTATAGACAAACATGGTTGGCGGCATCCGATTCGGATTAGCCTGTCACAGNCAATGCACCAACAAATCCGGAGAAAAGAATGGATAGAAGTCCACAGACACTCACGCATCTGCTTTTTGTCTGGCTGCTCCCCATCGGCCAATCTGACAAGGCTGAACCCGCAAGGACCGAAGTCACAGTCAGCACAGCCCTCCGGATCAAAACAGCACGCAAGCCTGACCACCACGCCAAGGTAGCAGAAAAGGTCAAACATACTGGCTCAATAACGTACAGTGATAACCTTCATGACATCATTTGTATCCTTTAACATTGATGACGACGGTGTTATTCACTTGTCTCAGGCTGTAAGCATTAGGCAACGTAATCACTAGCTTGTTCGGGATCAATTTTTCTCATGCTGCAACTGTCCATGCTTATCTCAGTCTTCTGGCCGCTTTCCCATTAAATTAGATGACGTTTTTCTTTCGTTCTGTTCCGGTGTGTAAAATTAATTACTCGTCTGTGTAAGATCATTATTTGCGAGATGTTGCTGCAGAAACCTTACATCACCTAAGCATTCTTATTGACTTGCTCAAAGCTAAACAATGGTTGTTGCTCCGGTACTATGCTGTACAACCACAATAAGTACTGCGGTGTTACAGGGACAGATACAGCATCAGGACAGTTTGTACTAGGCGACAGACTCGCAAGCCGTAAACATTGTTCCTATCAAACACTTGCACAATGCTGCTAATCCTTCCGGAGTTCTTGTATTGGCATCATATGTCAAAGACTAAACACTGGCTCGACTGTGCGTATTTTACTGAGATATGACTTTTGTATATGCGTATTGCTTGGTCCAGTTTGATCCGCACATTCGTATACAAAGTAGAAGGCCGAAATATAACATCTCATATTTCACAGATTTACTTACATAACGAAATCTTCTGCCTGGATATCTGCCTCTTCAAAGGGAAGTAAGTAAGTTGTCGTTGCTTTTTTCATCTCAGGTATCTATCGTCTACGTGACCCTCGTTGAATGGTGTTCAGTCATCCAGTGACTAATTTGGTGGATACAGCATAACACCACCCAGCTTGATGTGTCGGTTTTAGGCACCAAATTGTGATTTTGGAAGGCTGGATATTGAGTAACAGGTTTGTCACAGGAAATTAGTATTTTTAGCTGTGACGGTAATCGATCAAGCGTTCACAGAAAGATTTCCACTCAGCGAGATGGTAGTTCTTCCGGTTTTACATGCGGTGCTGTCCGGGCGGCTGGAAGGTTTGAACCAGTCTTTCTGGAAAGCCCTGTCGAATGTTTTGGCTACAAACAGTTCTTGTAAGAAGAGGTACTATCAGTGCAGTCATTCAGAGTGGCAGAAGATTCAAATGTGATAATGTTTTCGTCTACCGGTGCAGCTTTTATGGGAGTTTGAGACAACGAACAAACAGAACGTTACTCTAATTAAGACAACTTCAGGCTGACTGAGTTGTCCGTGTGTGTTCAACTGCCTGAAGTACTGAAAGCATGGTGTCCATTCAGGTGGGCTACCGTTTACTAGGTTAGTCGGAGGATGAAGGTTATGCAAGAAAAGTAATCTGGGCGATCGATGCAGAGATGCAGGGTCAAATATAAAGATACAGAGGGTTGCAAGTGAAAGCTGTGTTCTGTTCATCGTCAGGGACAAACCGGCTAAACCTGATCACTTGGTTTACTCACTATAGGGAGCAGTGCGTATGTGCGATAAGTGCGGGCTCTGCGCTGGAAAACATTCCGAAAGTTTTCTGTTTCAGAATATATGTCAGTACTAGTATATTGATATCTGTCCGCGAATATTAATATTTAGCTCACGTAAACTGGATTGTTCACAAAACCCGGTTGGTTATATTAGGCTGACAAGCATACATGTTGAGACAGGCTTTGACCAACACGTTCATGATTCGAGTGCGTATCCGTTTTCAGCTGCGGTTAAGACGTATTTATGGAGGGCAAAGCTGTGTGAACGCGTTTGTGGACTGATTGATCGAAGCGACGCGAAGACAAGCGCCTGCACAGTTGTGACAAAACGAAAAGACCGCATTGATTTTGTCACTTCAGGTGGTAACTGGAGCAGACAACACTTATTCATTCAAAGCAAGTGGCGAAAAAATATTGGTGGATAGAAGAAGCTCAGAAGAGTAGCAGATAGCTTCTTTGTGTTCCTATCCTCCCGATGAGCATACAATTGAAAATTAATGCTTAAACAAACAGAACCTCACTCATACACGCTTGCAACCGCGGTGAACGAGAGGTTGCGATCTAGGCTATAGGCGTTTTGAATAGTTACCTTGGTGTGTAATCACAGGTGATGTATTAGTCCCGGGACTGCAGCACTTTCAATAGGTTCAGCTAGGCCAAAACGGCTGTTCAAAGACTACTGATGAGTAGTCGGGGATTTGGTTTATTTCCAAGTTGACCATCACTCATATTTGATCGCAGCCTTCCCATTCAGATAGACTCTCCAGCCAGCCTCTTCCAAAAAGAAGCACTAGACTCGAGTTTCGCTCTCATTAGAGCTCATCAGTAGTGCATATCCTTGCCACGGCCGGGATTTGAACTCCGGACATTCCAATAATGAGGCAACCGTGTTAACCACTGCGCCATTGACCTCACGTTAAGCACGACCGAATCATCAAATCTGAACGCTCAACCACTCTCGCTTGTGAGCAATGATCAGGTTGCCCGATCGTCTCGAGAGGAGACACAGTTACTGCCTGTTAACTCCAATCGATAACCCCGCGATTAGGACTTCCGAGACAGGTCGAGATCACTGAACTCATTAAACTTGAATGGCGCAGTGGTTAACACGGTTGCCTCATGATTGGAGTGGCCAGAGTTCAAATCCCGACCGTGGCAAGGATATGCTCAAAGACGTCAATACTTCAAAACGGATTTCCATCACTTCGCTACTGGCCACCGTAGCGAACAACATGTGAAAATACATTACACTTCAGGTGATCGCGTAGCATTTCGGCCCTTCCTTTGGCAGATCGGATATCCGTCTACAAAAGAAAACCCGTATTCAGTTTCAAAAACCGTTAGTCAATCACGCTCAAGATCGGAATAGTCAAACGCATGGTAAGTTAGATAATTTATTTCATGTTCTCAACGAACAGATCTATGTAATCACTCTCTTTGTTAGTCACTGACTAGCTTTTCTTGATCAGTCTTGTTGAGAACAATATAAAGTGGATTACAGTTTAATATTAGGTATGAATAAACCATCCTATATGCTACACTATGTGAAACGCTGTTTCCTTCCGTTTTAGAATACGGGAGAACTGAAAGATACGCAGTTGCCCTAGTCGTTCGCCACTGTCAGTGATCTTTGTCCGAACACTAAGCCTCCCACCAAGTCGTTTCTGATGTGGAGAAAAGTGACCGAGCTTAGCATTGAAGTCTACTGTTAAGCCTGTTCCAGAAGATCGATGAGAGCATCGAAGCGGCCACTTCAAGTGACACTTTCCCCTTTGCACTACACATCATTGTGATGAGGATACAATTGGTTTCCCGATTTTACAAAACCAATTTAATGAGCCTGACGGTGTGTGTGCGTGTGTTCGTTAGGATCCATTCGAACAGACGGTTGTCTCCTCTGAATGGCAGTGTGACCCTAGCTTTAGCATCGGACTCGTCTTTGGCACCTTTAGAGACCACGAATGAGAAGTGTGTGTATTATCGGGGCTCTAGAAGCAAACTGAAGTAAACAGCGTTTCTAGGATCGAAGATTCAATTCAAATACACGGCAAATTTCGAGTTTCACAGTTGACATATTACTCGACAAGGGAATTTGTCGTCCTACTTGAGAACGCCATTATTTACCGGTTGTCCTGGTCTGGGAAAAAAATTCTCACAATAAAGTAAATGACAGCTGGAAAAATTTGGAAGCATAAGCGAATGACTAACTGATAATGGCTGAACCTAGGGCACCTCACCAACAGGGTTTCACCCCCATTTTCTTACATCTACGAACGCGCCTGGCCCTACGGAACCTAGCCCAAGTTTCTCACCTGACAGTATGATCTGTGAGACAACACGACGTAATGTTCGCTTGGGTTACCATCAGGAGACTCCTACATCTAACTTACCTGATTGTAAAGGAATTAGTTAGCCCACCGAACAATCGGGACGCATTTGGGTTTAGAACACCTTTTCTGAACCCTTCGTTTGCTAAGCGGAATTAAGCGGTGCTGTGACTAGGAAAGTAGCTCATCCCTAGTTTAAGAAGACCGCGACTCAATAAATAAGCACTACTACATAGTAAGTAGCATGATTTGCCTCTGTATGAATGTAACGGCATCTTGTCTGACTTCGACCTTTAGACCTGGCTGTCACAGTGGTCTGATAAGACCAAAGTATAAGTGAATAAAGCCATTATGACAAAAGCAGCATGCACGACTGATAACTACTTTGAAGAGGCAGAAACTCAGAAAATTTCTCAGCTTTTGCTCTACAAAGCGCTCATTGCAATGTCTTATACTGGACCTCGACATAATGTTCAAATCTAGCTAAGGTGATCATGCAAAATAAGCGGGGTTCCAACTGGCTACAGCAAACCCAATAATTGTCTACGTGATAAATGTATTAACTTAGTTATGGGCTGGTTTGAATTTGGAGTCCCTTGTTTAACAGGATACTGGTATACGCTGTTGTGAAACTCATAGAATGTTCTGTCTCACGTCAGCCCCATACACCAACCTGTATGAGTAACTGACTTTTTGTTCGAAGCGATGAGTTGGGTAGACACAGTATATGCAACTAAGTGATTGGTCAGCAAAAAGCATTATGGCAGAAGGTGCAAGAACAAATGAGCTATAGGAAAAATATGATCAGACCTTAAAAAAAAGAGTAGAAACTTACCGCCATGACAACAAAATATTTTATCACCGACGATTGCGGCTATCGGAAGACAGTTGAAACAGTCAGAAAATGTTTTCCATAACTTCACACTGAAACGTCGTTTGCCTGATGAAAAATGATCAACATTATATTAAACTAAGTTGAAAGTTCGAGAGGAAAACGAGCATGTTGACTGCTGTGTGTGAACGGCTTTCTCTTGTATCTAAATACCAAACAAAGCATGTACAACGTTTACAAGTAGCTCGCCTAGGAGAAATGACAATGGCCGGTACACATTTCAGTGGCGTAATTGACCATGACCGATTCACGCTGTGACGTTACCTGCTCATTTGCATACTATGTCTGAAGCCCATTTCTGAGAATCTTAACCGATAGCTACAGCAGTGGATAATTCGGGGACGGCAACCTACAGATTGCCGAGTTAAACTCTCTGGCTTGCAGAACCAAAATGAAATGCTACGTCCACTGACCTGATGATGAGAGCTAGTTAGCTTTTCAACAGACATTATACGGCTGGCGGTATCGAACTAATCTGGGCTCCCTATCAGGCTGTGCTGTGAAACCATGTCTCGAGGAAGAAACATTTAGATGGCATTGTACTAACCCAGCTGACTAAAGCCGATAGAAAAATCGTTCTACGTTGGGTGTCATCCAAATTTCATGTAGTCTGGAGAAGCTCGCATGACAAAATGCATCAAGTGTCATATCCACCTGGTCCCCATGTGACCTAATAGCCCGAATACTATTCTAACTCCGTGGGTCTTTTCACTTGTGCACCAAACTGGGCACCATCGGCCTCTGGGGTAGAATGTGTCGGTATAACGGGTTGACAGTTGAAAGCTAGACACTAGGAAAGCAATTCACGCTTCTAAACCGGAGATTTAACTTCTTCCTGAGTAATCTTTACATTGCTGTTTGTAGGCATATACTGGTGTGTGACGCACAACCACTGTGTTCTCCAGTGAACACGTAGGTAGTTTTCTATTAGATTGTAGTCAATAGTATAGCTAGCTCTCGCTGATTTGGTTTCAAGAGATTTGAAATGCGAGAGGACGTAGCGTGTATGACATTAGGAAATGAGCGAAAAAAGCTTGAGAAAATCTGCAACAAATAATTAATGTTCTTAAACTGGCCTTTGTCCTCTACCCAAAAAAAGGTAACTCAATAGTGGCGAAAAGTGGCAGTTTTACCAGAAGTGCTATCATGAGAGTGGATGTAGAGGACAGAGACAATAAGTCGTCCTGCCGTTCTTCCCGTTACGTTTTCTAACTGACGGCAAAACCAATGCCAGCAACGTGGCCAACATAGCTGTCTCTGAAACTGAACATTTTGGGATCGGTAACAATCTTGACGTCGCACTCAAATGAACCACTGTATCACACGAAATCATTCATAATCAACAGAAACGGCAGATTTACATGAGTCAGGGAACAGCGTGGACAGAAATTTCACACGGCAACACTGTAGAAGAAAATACTCAGTCATTTGCTGTTTTAGTCATTTGAATCATGGTTTGCTGAAGCTGCACTCTTTTTACTCACAGCGTGACTGTCTTGACTAAGGTCATCCAAAGTATGCCCGACATGCGTAGTTAACTAGCATGTTTTGTCTACGTGTTTAACTAGAGCAGTGCACGTAACTGTCAAGTGTTAACCTGCAAAATGGTAAAGATTTAGGATCACTCACACTCATCATAGAATCCGTAGACACGGTTGATAGAAGCACATTCATGATTGCCGCGAAGAAGAAAAAATGTTTCCGGATAATGGATTTTGTAGGCCAGCAGCAAACAGATGGTTTCCAAACTCTGTTTCCCCCGATCAACATAATCACCAAGGAATAAATAGTTTGAAGTCGGCGGGAAACCTCCCAATTCAAAAAGACGAAGGAGATCACTGAATTGTCCGTGGACATCGCCTAAACACCCGTTAACGACATAGGAATTGTGTATTATCGAGGCGATACAGGAATTGAACAAATGGATGATTTTGATGGATAATTAACCCGGTCGGATTGTATCTTGAAACGAGATAGTTTAAAATGATTGGCTCTTTGAACATGAGTTCACTGAATAAGCTGAGTACATCTATGATATTAACTTCATGTTTTACGAAGGTAAACGGAAGACAAATGTTGCACTTCGCAAAAACAATAGGTCTTAAATAAAAAACAAACATACACGCAAGTGGCTGACCGGCAACGAACGAAGTGAGTCAGTCAGTTGGTTTGAGTTCACGGCACTGTCTGTAAGTGAGGCATTAATGAGGCCTCACGGGGCCTCATAGTTTGATCGTTTTCGTTGTCTATAAACTTGGGAATGAACATTTTATGCATAGAGTAAGACCGACGGCACAAAATTGTCTTTTGATGGATTTGCTGAAAGGTTAATACCTGTCAGCGGACAATCTTCGTTTTGATATTTTTTCCATTATTCCGGTCTCAAGCATTTTTCTTTTTGGAAACCTTCATTATATTTGCATGTACAGTGGAATGAGGAGTACAGTAGTCGTGCAAAAATGGAGAAACTTGGTGGCGATCAAGAGGGAGATTAAATTTACTCTGTTTGTAGTGCGCTCAATAGGGTCTTGCTCATCTTGTCAGACTTGTTCATGAGAACATTGCATTTTGGCAAGTTTCCACGTAAAAACTGCACTTTTTGAAAATAGTAAGTTCACTTCATCTTTTAGTACGGACGTCAAGTGACGTGTTCTGCTCGACCGGTAGATAACTGTAGAACTTCATTCATGGCACCCTGAGAGACAGTGTGCGAACTGGCAGCAGCTTAGATGCCTCATATGCGTGATCAAAAATAGACAATCCTTGTCTTGTTCCTGCTAGATTTATGATGTTAAAAACATGTGACAAATCGGTTCGTGCGACCCCTAATTAAAATAGTACGTAAAAGCCCAGTCTTTGTCAGAAGTCATGTGAAATGGTTCACTGATGATCCGCTCTAATTATTTCGCATTTATTGGGTACGAGTACCTGTTATGATAGAATCCAATCAACCGGTTAGAAAGTATTCCATACTAACTTATTGAATATGTTTTCATGTGACGGAAATTCTCCTTCATCATATAGTCGGCAGCCGCCGAACCTGAATACCGCCTCACGTCACTGGAGTATATCGAACGTACTCTTTTTATCATTATTATATAGTTGTAAAGTCTACAGATACAGCCATTTTGCCAGAAACTAGACGAGGAAAATGCTGGGTGGATTACACCACATAAGATGAACGAATGCCTTGTGAGTGAGCCCTTTAAAGTGTTCTTTGTTGCAGTCCGAAGCGGTTACAATACTCATTTTGAATGTGAACCTAGGAAACCATTTTGTTTTACTAGTAAACTGCTTGGTGGCTCACGATTTTTTTTAACGAAAAAACTACAGTCTAACTCATCCCAATTTTAGCCGTGCTTCTATACCACACTACAACTTTATATCTGTATGAATTACTGTAGTGATTGCTACAGCCTCACATCTGACGTGATATCATTCCAAATTTCCTTAAACTTCGGTTGGGGGCGACGATCAAATGCATGTGCATGTTACCAAATTGGTCATTGCTGATAAATGTTGGATCCGAGAAATGGGCTTTAGGGTGTTCTGTAGACAAGAAAACAAATCCAAAAGCTCCACAGTCTGAAGGTTGTCTCTACACACTGACTGAACTGAAACTTCACACATAACAACGGTCAATGACAGATGCTTCGTTTTCCAGCAATCATGTATCTGTTTTGGTTAGCAGGCCAACACAGAGTTAGTAATGCATGGTCAGTGGTTTTTATCTCTTACGTAAAAAACTTTGAGCTAAATTCGTGGGTATTTTGAGCTAGACTTTGTTTTGATAACTCCAACTAGACGCCTTCGATCTGTAAACTTCTCCTACATTTTCACAAGTACAAGTTGATAACCAGTCCTTAACTTTAAGTGCTAGATGGCATAAAAATACATGCGATTTTTTGATCTCTAAGGATAATTTAACTGTTCTACCCTCGGTCTCTTTAGTGAGCGGTGTACGGCTCCTGTCATTCCGCTGCTTCAAACGATCAACATTGTGGACGGTCCGTTGGAGTGATTCTTACAAAATATCGAAAGGTTGCATACGGCTCACACAGGTGATTAAGAAATAAGTCGCATTAACCAGTAAATATCACAGAAATAAAACTGGGTTATTCGTGGGTGTGTAGGAGTTATGAACGTACTCGCAATGACACGCTGACCTCTCAGTTCGAATTGGTTCTTAACTACGCAAACTACAAGTAGTGGCAAATCATATAGCTGGGATGATGCAGGGTGTGTAGACGCCCGACTTTGTTCAGAGACATAGATCCTGATGCCCACATCAATCTAATTTTGAACCTCAGTTGGGTTCAACGAACCCTAAAGACGACCCTGATATGCTTTTTTCTTGTTTCGATTGATGGTAACTACTTGAATCTTTCAGACCAATCGAACGCATCCAATGTCATCGTGAAAGATTTGATAAGAATGACGGAAATTTCTGCCTGTATGATTAATTGCCGATGACTCCTACAGCAGCGTGACAGGGATTGAAACATCCTCCTGACATGACTACATGAATTTTCCTACCTAGAAAAACAAGCAAACATGGGAAAGCCTTTGAGAGGGTCGTTGCCAAAGGATGACATTTCTGAAGAACTCACGGTATCTATCGACGTAAGTGTGAGATAAGTCAGCTACTGTTGAATGATGGCAGCAAGAAGTGTTTATTTGAAGGCCATAATTCCGCTGCTGGTGAATAGCTTGGAAGACTTCGACAGTGTACTGTGCACACTTAAAAGTACCGACTTTCATAAGCATTTCGAGTCAAAATCAAAAATATAAAAGTCTGTTTCAAGACAAGAATGTTAGATCAAAGAGACTGGAAAATTGTCTTCTAAGAAGGCCTGCCATGTTAGTACATCGGATTCAGTAGGACTGATGCAATGTAGAAATTTTAGCTGTAACCTCACGATTATAGTGAATTACTTACGTGAAAGACGCTACAAACCAACAATCTGTTTACATCATCAATATTCTTTGACAAAATAATCATTCGCAAAGACTTCTCGCAATAAACGTGGGCTAACGGTCATTACGTGCTTTGGTAGGATGGAAACCACATAACCAACCTGCCCTTCGAAAACAATTTCGTACCATATGAGACGCTAGGGCTGAAACTTTCTGCTACAATGCACACATGCTGTTTCCTAACTCAGAAGAGAAAAGTACATTTGCACCCAAAAAGTGGTTGTTCATTCTCTTACTTTCTGTTATAAACTAGAGTTGTCGGAGATGCAACGAGCGGGTATGATAAACGGTGAGACAGAAGAGGTAACGGTTTGTAAAACACAGATAATATAACCTTAACATCAGCCATGTTTGATTGCATCTTTTACATGCTCAAAGATTACAGCTATCCTTTCTTCAGAAAAAGCACTTAGCCCAAACTTTTCTTATTGGTGTTCATCAGTAGTGTATATTCCGGCAACGACGGGATGTTGCACCCCGTCCAAAAACACTATTCGGTCTGTAGAGTTGATATTGGATCTGTTGGAGCTCGTCTGGTACGTTTTTCTCCTGTGTTTAGTATGATGCGGAGCGGTGAATTCGTTGAGACGTGTTTGGTTTGTTTGTAAACTGCCGATCCCAAATTTGACTTTATCAGTCCACGCTGTGTGCAACAAACGATCATGACGAATTTTGTACCACAACTACACAGTATTTACCCTCTTTCTTTTATAACTGTCATTGCTTATCTAGTGATTTCCTTCTTGATATTGTTTGAAATGTACCCATCTTCATCTGCACCAGATTGTTTTTATGAGCTCATTTCCCATTGACTGGAGGCCGTTGGCGGATTCTTGTTTTGGTTATTCCATTTTGATCGCATTCCTGCTGGATAATTTGTGTATCTGATCAATTCACCTTTAAGGTCAGATTGTACCTTCATTGTAATTTTATTCAATGGTACCGTATAAATCCCAATCCTTTCGATCACCTTTTCTGACGTATTTTGGACTTGGGAGATATTCCCGTTGACCTGACCGTCTGAATAAGCATTATTGGAATTGTCGAGTAAGCGTTACTGGGTGAATTATCCCAAATCGCCAGGAACGATTTAACAGTTATACTAATCCCATCTTGAATTTATGGGGAACGTATACGTTAACTAGCTCCTGTATACTGGAAATTCAGAAAAACTGGCCGTTCTTGCTGAACACCAGCATGCGTAGTATGTGCATGTCAACTTATACATTCAACCAGAATCGGTTTACTACCAGCTACGACAAATTTTGACTCAAGTTGACGGTAACAGTTTCATGGTTGTTACTGATACAGAACGATAGAGAAAAGGTACTGGTTTAAGGATGGACGAATAAACTCGAACCTCAATTCACAAAACAGAGTTCCATTCAGGCTCCGTCATTCGCAATCGAGATACGTACCTCATGCAAACAAAACAAACAAGAGTAAATTGAGAGTAACGCCTGATTTTCAAAACACTCTTCCTGCAGTCTTCTCTGTCCTGAATAACAGCCGGTATTTTATATGTGAAAAAGTACATCAACTGCTCAATGACCTATATTTCAACGAAGTTTATAAAGTGTGCCACATTATGTACATGTGGTATGTGTATGGTATGTGCTCGTGGGCGTGGCATTACAATGATTAACATCCTCCATAGTTGTCTGTGAGCACGAAGCTTGCTACTGATATGTAGGTTTGGAAAATGGTGAAATCGACCAAAAAACGTATATCCGAAAAGACAGCATTAAACAGCGAACCCCTCGAAATTTTGTATTTGTCTGTTCTAGGTGTATCTGACAATTCGGGAGACTTGATAGATGATTTTTGAAAATAGAACTCTGGTCATCACAACCAGTTAGAGACCGCAGTTAGTTGTTATTTATGGATTACTAGTTTAAGGTTTACAGTATACAAGAGGATGTTGGAGACAAGTTACCATTCATGCTGAGGAGAGAATACAAGTCGTGTTGTCAAGAATGTCAGACAGCTACTCTCTTAAACGTTGATACTTTGATCAAGTTTAAACAAAATGACGGTTTCTGAAGGTCCTGCCTATGAAAGAACACTAGTGGCATAGAAAATTATCCAGCTTTTCTGTAACACATTTTGTCCACTGATTACTAGAACTTCACCAAGAGTCACTTCACTGTAAACCAGGACAAGGATAATTGTATTTGGTCAATGTGACCATCACAACTCACAGTAAATTTACCGTATTTAATGATTTCTCTTATCTTTAACCTGGGCTTACGCGAAGTCAAAGTCTAGCCATTGGCTGCATTGTTTTGTGGCGTTGAAGTATACTGAGCAACAAATCACTATTTTGATATGCGTCACCACTAACATTGAGGGTGTTGGAGATTTTGGAAGAAATTCAGAAAGCATAGCTGCCGATCAGTGCATGTAAGGCATGATAAAAATTTGAGTGTAGCAGTGAGAAGGTAGGCACTGTTGGATATGAGTCTAATAGCCGGCATCATATATATACTTGTATATGTACATAAGTGTAGTGGGGTGGGGTGGGGAAACAGAGGTGGTGAGTGGATTTGAGCAGACTGTCAGTCTGTTGGGTTTATGAGAGGTTGAGGCTGAAATATAACTTTTTAATGCATAACACAAGTTTGAGATGGATGATGAAGACCGCCCCAGCAATACGCAGGAAACGTGGATTAGCTTGACGTTATTTAATTCTGAATGTCGGTTCAGTATTAATCCGATGGTGCATGGCTGAAGTGTCAAGCGATAGACAAGAACAGAAGTTCGCATGATCCCTTGGGAAAAAAACTAAACTACACAATCACATTCCAAACCCCTTCTGGCAAATATTCCTTCATGTAAAAAGTTGAGAATCTAGTTTAAACGGTGTAACTTTTGCGAGAGTTACACACAACTTGACAGATACAGTATGGAATGGCACCGATAGACTGTTCATTCTTTGTTAAAGGTAATGGTAGCTCGCAAGTTCAATAAAGGACTACGATTTTAGCTGCATTTTCGTCTCTCTTAATCTATCTGGCAAAGCGTTTTTAGCCCACAGAGAAGTACCGGAACGTCTGAGTGATAGTTCAGTTTGGTTAAAAGAGGAATGTCAAGTTAACAAGACAAGTGCCAAACATTTCTCCGACCCCGATCGTGCGCGGAGGTTGAGTGGACACAAGGATGACGTCTGTATGACGACAATGTCAAAATCAGTTTGATGATTAATTTTTTCACCATCAGCATGAAAAAATCAGCTAGCACCGGTTCTAACGGACCTCCAGTAGTGATTACATTTGTTTTTTGATCAATATTATTCGGAAAAAAGTCAAACGAAAGTTGTCCGCGCATGATAATAGAAACAGTTTTAGCAAATCTGTAGAAATGTGTACATTGAGGTCTTCAGTATCAACCAGATAGCACATACATTCTATTCATTCCTGCGATGAAACACTCGTAAACACCGATTGAACCTACACTGAACACATGACACTGTCTGTTAGGTTGATTTCTTTGACATCTTCACCTGAAACCCAGTGAGACTTCAGCAGTATGTATGTCAAGTTGCTATCTCAAAATTGTCAGAGATTGTTTCAACCACCGATTCGGTTTGCATGGTTTGCATGGGGATAAAATCGTTCCAAATAACACTGCAGTTCTGTGTTTTGGGTAAATCGCACAGTTGAGGTGCTGATGAGCCGCCAGGTTTTGAGGATTCTACGGTGCATTCATCAATTATTCAACGTAGGAGCAACAAATCAAAGGGTCGCATTATTCAGCATTCCATATCAGTTGCGCTTTTAGCTTTTTCTAGATGATGGTGGTTACTATCATTGTGCAGTTTTTTCTTGGTATAGCAATTACGGCACTAGAAAACTGATCTGTTTTCAGTATGACAACGTTTCTAGTCCAAAAGTTCATTAGGGTTTTAAGATGAGAAGCTATGAGAATCCATTTGTCTTTCGATGGTAGAAAACTCATGAGTGATGTCGGTCAGATTGTCACGAACCACTTTTAGCTGTCCGAGTTAATGAAATGTGGACCTGGTTAATGACCAAACGGGTTTCCAAATGTATCTCCATTGATAAACAGTCCAACTTATTGCAGTTGCATTCACAATAGTGACAATGCTTCCAACTATAGCGCACCAAGAAGCCGGGAAGGTGGGTTCAGAATGCATTTGCTGCGATTTCGAAGACATGTTTACTCTTTAAATGCTCCCAAGTATTCGTGAAGTCGTTCAAATTACAAGCTGTTTGTGTGAACTATAACTGTTTCGCAAGAATAGACAAGAGTGATGCAACATAGTATGAAAAAATGAGGGGCAATAGTTTGAAGTAACCGTATAACACACGGTGATGCAATCTCAATGTGAGAAGGTTACTATTTCTTTGGTTTCGATCTACTCATTCTCAAAAATGTCGATAAAGACTGTTGGATATATGAATGAACAGAAAACATCTATTCACATACACTCAAGCAGTCTTACACCTGCGACAACAGTGTTACAGAGCACCTCGCCTGAATCCGCATGCATTGTTTTTCGAAATTTAAACAGTAAAAGTTAGAAATAGCCTAATGAAGACAGACACTAGTGGGTGATGCCAATTCCTATGATCTCATCAGTGTTGAATGAAAACAACTGTGAATATGTATGCGTCCATTGAGTTAGGGTGAAGAAATAAAAACAGCAAATGGGATGGAAGACACAGTGCGAAGCTGTTGGGTTCATGGGGTTTGGAAGATTCCAGCAAATTATTTGGTGCACCACTTCGCTAGCCTTATCCGTACATATTCGTGGGTATTTGTATTCACTAGCAAATACACAGTACAAAATGCTACCACATGTTAACACCATATTTTTAACTCCTACGTTGAAATTCATGAAAAGGTTCAACTATTCCAGATAATTATAAAAGTCGTACAGTTCAACACCATGGTAGAGTGTGTACCAGTGGAAAAGAACTGCGAGTTGAATTTAGTAGCTAATTTAAGAATATGACGACTGGGTGTCTGTAGAAGTTGTTTTAGGAAGGTACTAGTAGAAGTAAGGTTAGGTCGGGCGCCTGTTGAGAAATGTCTCAATCGGATTTGACTAAAGATATTGAAGTGTGTTTGAGAGGTATGACCCAGTAGGGTGAGCTATTTTAGATAGTACAATATTGGTAAACTTTTCTCACACTGGAGACTTTAAGAGCTAATCATCGGACTGGTTAGACCACCAGTAAGATGGAATGCCCATACGACCACCGTACAACATAATCGCTTATTGTAAAGAAACTGAGATAACCCTTCATTATTTAAGCAGCAGGAGAGTTCATGTGGATAGAAACGCAGTGCAAAACGTTTTTTTCTAGTGTTTGCTTGTGAGGTTATATATGTATATGTACATATATATATATATGAAATAGTCAACACTTTTAGTTAGAACAGTAGACACCTCACACCATGTAACCACTAATAGTTATCCAGCCACTATTCATGTCCGTCAACCTGAATGTTTGATAGGTTCGTACTAGTATTTTTAGGAACCCTAGGTCAAGACTGAGAAAGTGAGTGCGAACAAGCTGATCATGATGATGATCATGTGGTTTGTCAGCCAGTGGAGTAGTTCACCGTAAAGCACATGAGCATTCTCAGATGACGGGGATCACCAGTGAACTTCATTCTCCGGCGGTTTCATCAAACAGCGAGCTTGAACGACGGTATGATTGAAATGCCATTAATGCTACTACTAATGTTCTATTTCCCTATGCTAGCCATTATTGTCGCCCTTGTTGTACGGACTCCATCAAGTCGGAAGTAACCGACATAAGAAACTCCTGAAGGAGTCACAAACTGCAAACTTCCGTATCTGCAATTTACATATGAGGAGGATCACTGAGTACCCACCCTAGAGAATTGACAACAACCACAAAACAGGTCATATGCTCGCGGCATACTTTGACCTCTCAAGATATACTAATCTTTGCAGCTCACCAACTAGTCTCTTCGACTTGCCAACAGAGGCCCCAAAGTGAACGAATTCGGTGAAATTACTTTGTTTTCCTGGTTATCACTGTCATATATTCCAACCTCAAACTCGGTAAAGAGAAAGAAGGTGCGTCCGATTACGTCATTTTAAACCAAGTTTTCTGTGGCAAGCTGAGTTGGTGGCAATCAACTGAAGCTGGCCCTACGTTTTCAAGCATAATCACGTGGATACGAACTCATGACTTTAAATGACATTTACTTAACATTCAAAGGTCGGGAAATTGGCATCATTTTGCCGCGTCATCCCTCAGCCAGGTTGGACGATCAGCACAGAGTTTTTACTGTTGGTGCCCTGATGAATAGTGAAGAGAGAATCCTATCCCCGAAGTGGTACTTGTGAAGATACAGGTTGAACAGTAAACAGACCTCATCACAGATAGCGTATTTTGATTGAGTTTTCAGTCTGCTTCTTTCAGAAGGATGTTTTAGACCAAAGCCTCACTGTTGGTAAAGCTTAGCAGTCGTGCGCAACTTTAAACGACAGACCTATATTCATATGTGACACCAGTTATGACTACTGCACCAACGGTGTCCCAGTATACTTGACAAAAGTAGCACATCCGAATGTTCAGATACATTTGCTTATGAGTGGCGTCCGAGTTGGGCGATCATCTCAAAAGTGGACAGTAAATGTCCGGGTAACCTTAGTCTATGACTGGGTTACCAGACCATCCCAGTCGGCTTAGAATGACGGAAACAATCAAATCATTCGGGCCCGATGAGAGATGTTGTCTCTGAAGTTACTTAGAAGAGCAACAAAAAGATAAATAGGCTCCCAGTTGCCAAAACACGGGACCCCAAAAGTGGTAGAAAGATGTTTTTGTTAACCACAAAAGTTTGACAGTGATCAAACAAATGAGCAGATGAGTCTTACTATTATCAAAAAGTCACCAATATTTCGGATTTCGAGTCGTGAACTTAGGGTTATTTGGGAGCATAGCCAGCTGAGTCTACTCTAGTTGGATATATTAATTTCGAGCACAAGGTCCGAGAGGTGCAATGAACAGGGTGAAGAAAGAGTATGTTCCTGGCCTAATCCAGAAGTGTAGAGTGATTAGGTAGTTCATCGTTACAGAATGTGACCAGTGTTCAACTAACAACAATGCAAATCTCCGGGAGTTCACAGATAATAAAACATGTTTTTTTACAAAAATGGTAGTGCAATTTATGTGCGTTTGCTGCTCTAAATTCGTCAGAAACCCACGACCGATTGCCACTCATCCGGCATGCGTACCTGGTGAATTCAGGTCATACATTTTGCTTGAGGAACAAAAACGAGTGGGTACTAGCCTACCCGCAAGTTAGCTGTAATGTTTATCTCAGATTCAACAGGATCCACAAGTCAGTGACGCTATTGAAGGCACCAATAAAAACTGCGAGAACTCAGTTTGCCTCAAGCTACCTTATGGCATTAATCTATAGGCTCCAGTGAGTCTGATACAAATGGCACAACCAATTGGCAAAAGAGATAATACCTACCATTAAAAAATAGTTTTCAATAGACTAAAAATTAGTACTTCAACTTCAATGAGGTTTCATGCGTGTGTGGGACATGAATTGTTCCTCACATGGTGGTTACTGTATTTTCATTTTAGTCACAGATACAACCAAAGTGTAACAAAGCAATCTGCCCACCACAGTCATCGGTTAATGTGGTCAGTAAACCTTAGGACCAACCGAATACACCAAATTATATGACAGAACAGGCTTAATGTGGCCGGAAGTTCGGTTAACTTAATTAAATTTGGAATTCAAATTTTCGTTGTTTTTGCATGTAATTTTCATGGTCCACTTTCCTACCTGATCCCGACAATCTTCAACGTTGTTAATAGAGACGCCTAAAAGGTAACTGCCCATGACTTCGAAATAAAAAGAAATCTTTTGAAACCTGCAAACAATAATTTGTCATTCATTTTCAAATTCCACAAGCCACACTTTAGGACCTGGTTGACGCCAGAACATATCCTGGTGAGGAGGTTATCGATTTGGCCAAAATGACATTGTAGCTAATGCAGGAGCATAATCGAACAGAGAAATAATTGGGGGTGAATGAAGCCTGATTTCGCATGGCTGAGTGAACTGTAGCCAAGAACCCTCAGGAGGGTACTTGTGACATCAAAACATAGGCCTAGCACGGTGAGTTTCAGAAAATGCGGTTAGGTTAACCAGATAATGGATTTGGAATAACGCAACTTGTAAATGTGTTCATATAGGATCCTATTGTGTTTTATATCAAACAGATTTTACACGTGATATAGCTCGTGTGGGCAATAAAGAAGACTCGATGAGGAGTTATGGGTAATATGAGCATGTTCTAAAGAAGCCATTGTTACCTCTGACTGTTTCACGTGATATTGAACAGACCTTCGTGCACTTTGTCAACTTTAGTGGATTAATGAATACTAACGGAAATTCGCCTGTCACTCTCCTATTTCAAAAAGAAAGGTATATTCTTCCCTTAAAGAGAAAAAATTCAAAAGCCAGACCCAATAGATTGTAATTTATGGTGTTATTGTTTACTAGGGAACAAATGACGGCTCAAGTATTGTTTTGTAGTGTTTACTAGACCAGCTCATCTATTTCCCTGTCACATTCGGCAAATCCGCTCAACTTGTCCAAAACTGACAGGACAAACACGATCATGTTAGCCGGAATACAATGCACCTCTAATCTCAGTTTGGTTTATGTGTGGTCGTTGAGTGGATTAAACGGGTCCTTCCTACCCAGTGAAAGCCTGATAGCTAAGTAGCAATAAGCTCAACCAAAAAACCTAGATCGGTGTTCAAAACACCTTAGAAACAATGCCATGCACAGATGTGTGTGCTCCAGCAAAAATCTAACTCGAAACTGGCGTTTCACTTACAGGAAGTCAGCTGAGGTAGTCCTCTGGACGACGGAAGTTGTGTTTATAGGTATGATTTTTAGCTGTCAATATGAATGGAGTACCAAACAAGGGTGGAAAGATGGAAAGGAATGATAAGCCTGAGCATAATGCACTAACAGCAACACCTATGGGTTACCATGGCCCTTTTAAATTCGCCGTTAGGTCGAATGCTCCCTCAATCAATTGGGCAGAAGTATGCACGTTATTTGCAGGCAGATACACCCTTAGATCTACCATGAGGCTTGGTCATGCTCAGTAGTAGGTAAGTTGAGTCAGATGATTGTAATTGCAGATGAATCGATTTCTTATCTCTTAGTGATCATAGTGACACACAGCAGAATGGAATTTCACGCGATTGAATTTTTCATTTGCATCGATCGTGTCATGTGGTCTTTCGGATCAAGCCTCACAAATCTCCGACAATGGAAACATGTTGTGCTGAACAGAATGACGTGACTTCAATGTCGTAATTAGGACCGCAAATCTGCGGCACGCTATGACAATTGAAATCCAGCATATTGTGACGAAATGTCGGGCAAAAAGAATTCACTGGAAGTTAAAACTGATTTAAATTAAAGAGAATGACAATGCGTGACATTTTGAAATAAAACACGGTTTATTCAATCGAGTTTGCTCATGTGAAAGTTGGAGGGCGTGAATGATGCGTAACCGGTACGGACGTATGAAATGGCTGGACAGATGACGATCGGAGCAGAGTTTGCGATTACTCCGACTTTACACTCAGATGTATTGTTCAATTTGCTCACTTCAGACGAAACCACCGGACGCAGGTTGCCCTTTTTGTCAGAATTAACCTGTAGTGCATATCTCTGCAGTTGTGTAGCCAAAACTTTGACCAGCTGACAATAATTATTTATGGTTACTCATTTTCAAGCATGGTGCGATGGTGCAGTTGTTGAAACCAGTGGTCACAAAAGCAGTATTTAGAAAATCACTTTAAACTCATTTCACTGACAAATTCGTGCATGCAACATAAGCTGACAGTTCCGCTCAACATCTCCACCTTTAAAGCAAGAAATGGGTTTTTGACAGTCCACGAATGATCTGGTTTAGTCGATGAAGTAAACGGTATAACCGACTGTCAATACTTGTTTAGCTGTGGACCAGTTCAATTCCCTTGTTACCAGGTTCACTGTTTAGTTTTGTCAAGTTACATTAGAATCAATCACGATGGGACATGCCAAACTTGAAGCTAGGACACAAAAAACGAAGTTAGAGATTAGTGCTTCTTCTCGACAGCAGATTGTTAGAAAGCGTAGCTGACCATGAAGTTTATGAACAACAATGAGCGGCGTTTCGTCTATACACCCGAGATTCCCTACTGAGTGAGAGTTGTTTATCAACAGTTCAACAAATTTACTGGATTGTGTGATTTCAAACTGACCGGAAAAACATAGTTACGGGGTCATTGATTGGAGTTAACAAAACGACGACTGTGTCTCTTCATGATAAGATCGAACGACTGGGGTTTTAGAAGAGAACTTATTATAAAAAATGGACTTCGGTTGCATTCTAAACAGCGACAGAATCAGTGTGCTCAAGCGTGAAAAGCGTTCTACCAGCTAGGCTACAAAGTTAAGGCGGGGGTTTGGAAATGCCACATTCGGACTCAATCACTCATGCGCCCTACAGTCTCAAAAGGAATCCACCAAGTGATCCCGTGGAACGACTGCCTCGGTAAGATTTCTAAAGCAGTTCGTGCTGGAATCCACCAATGCCACTAGTGAGCGTTGAAAACGCATTAGTGATAAGTATTTTGGCAGGCCTGATAACTCAGAAATGTGTAATTTATAAAAGCGGACGTTCAAGCGAAAAACTGACGAGACCATCTGAGTAATGCACAGTTTGTCGATTTAGCACTTTTGCGTTCCAGCAGATGAATTCCTAGCGTGTTGCCAAAGTTGATCTGTGGAATGTTACATCAAGCCTATCTTACAACAGCCTACGCGGTTGTAGGCCTTTATGCGGCGTGTGTGGGCCGATGTAAACAGGTGGTCATGTGTTCCGAGGATGTGTACTCGGTCACTTATCTATTTGTCTGTCCGAACAGTGTGAACACCCACATGGAACGCTGATAACAAAAAGGCTTGGAGAAATGAGTTGCAAGCTAATGCGATAACTCGCGATCAGATACACGCTGGTGTCCTGACATTATGAATATAGTTTAGTCAGACTGGGTACATGTCAGTTATCCGTGATCTTCCACTTTTAAGCGTTCGCTAACAGACGTTTATATGGCTGAGACAATTAATCTTTCAGATAGACTAATTTTGACCGAAATCAATCCAAACGGTTTCTCACGTCGGATGCTGATCTTTTAGATGTTTTATGAATCGTATAGATTATAATGCCTTAGCAGAGCCAGTAGTCCTATGTTTAGTGCACTGCCCACCTGCTACTTAGCCACATTGTTATCTAACACACAGCAAACTTCCACCAAAACGTTTTGCCTTTATGTTCGTTTGCATACCACTATTCCACAAGATTGACTTCAAATCTCCCTTTGAGTGGTTTTCTTGTATCATGCTATCTTCTCGATGTACATTTTCACCGGATTACCTATAATGCTATGATAGGTAACTAGGTCTTTGAATCCACGTCCAGAATTAAGTGAATTTATTTCA
Organism: Paragonimus westermani; assembly: GCA_008508345.1. NCBI lineage: Eukaryota > Metazoa > Platyhelminthes > Trematoda > Plagiorchiida > Troglotrematidae > Paragonimus > Paragonimus westermani. The sequence continues at coordinate 32,468 of QNGE01003726.1, read as the reverse complement.
CGATTGTTTTGAAACGTTCATTCAGGTTGTCGTCCATTTCGCTCCTCACAGAGTGCACGTCAATACAGTTCTCAATTTGATGCTCTGTTCAGTGTGTAACACTTGTTCATCATTAATTTCCAGTAATACTACACCTGTCCATATCTAACTCGGAAGTGATTGGCTTGTTATACTAATCTGACTGAAACGCGTTCGTATTACAGGCTATAAATTCGGATCAAGTCCTTGTTTGTTCCCAAATAGAATAGACAAATTACAGAGGACAACCGCACTGGAAGCCTCACAGGCGTTTTCGAGTGCATGCACGCAGATTATGCCACGTTCAATGTATGCAGAAATTGTGGTGGATAATCAGGCCGGAGGTGTGTGTATTCCAACACTCGGCGAAATACCTCGACGCCGGGGAGGCACGTCCAAAACCCCACAACGAACGGATAGCGGACGGGGGGGCGGATGAGTCATCGCTCGACTGGATCGGACCAACGGGCGAGACATGGCAGGCAAAAGAGAAGGGACGACAAAGTTGAACGCGTGATTATTCGAACACTCGTAGGAATATCGCGATGCGGTCGTGGACTACGATCAGAGGTCGGCGTAGATAGATGGAGAAGAAGAGCAACCGGACGAGGCACCGCTCAACGCAATCGGACCAACGGGCGAAGAATGGCAGGCAGAAAACCCGCGATAGACGGTAGGGATCACGCACACAAACCGGGCAGAAGTGCACACGATGCGTGAGCGGAAACCTGGGGATGTTGTGGTCCGGAATGGTGACTCATAAACGCGCGCATGACATGATAACTAGCGTATCGGACAATAAGGATTGTGCTTTATTAGACGCCTTTTTGCTACAAAAAGAATACAGAAATCCAAATAAGGTGTGATGTGAAATGTTAAATTATTCAGTCTTCTTTTGATCACACAGGTATTTTGACAAGACAGTATATGAATTCTCAATAATGATCATGCGCTTACATGTGTGACAACATGGAATTCAATCTGACCATTGTTTCGCGGTTGATCTGTTCACGACTAGCTCAACCCATATATCCAAACGATGTTGACTGTCTGTTCTGTTATTACTCGCAGTGTGCATACAAGACTGAAGATGATTGAACTATCAATTCACTTGTTTTTTGTCCACACATCTTATTTCATCCTACACTCAACACAAGTTAAGAAGTTTTCATATACTTCCAAAGGTGGAATTCGGTCTATCAGATCACTGAAATTTTGAACCACAATAAACAATTAATAGATAATGTGTCACAATGACTTGGTTGAGAACAAAATAGCATGACTTCAGTTCAGGATTGAACCAGTCCATCAGAAAGGTTCGCATGCTTAGGAACTCGATCACAGCATGGGTTATTAGGAACTGGTTTCAGGATTCAATAAAATTCTGGATAGAGGAGTGGTCGTTGAATACATGCAGACCCGGATACGAGCTTGTGGCTCTGTGTGTAGATTTTGTAACATAACTGAAGCGTGGTTGAAATAAGTCTGAAAATAGAGCACGACTATTGTTTCTCAGGATTTTGGCATAGAACTGGTTGCACGCTTTCAACCGGGATTTGATGATGACGGTGGTAAAATGTGTGCGTTTAATGTTATTGAGTTGGGTCAGAAATACTTTAGATATGTTCATATGTCTGGACTCATTGAGTTAAGAAAGGGAGGACAACCTAAGCAACACTTACACTTTGCTCCATCAACTACAGACAACTCTGTTCATATCCTCATCAAGGCAACCACTGAATTACTGATGAGTAGTCGGGGATTTGGTCTATTTTTAAGTTGAACATTACTCACATTTGATCGCAGCCTTCGCATTCAGATAGACTGTCCAGCCATCCTTTGTCGAAATGAACCACTAGACTCGAGTTCTGCTCTCATTAGAGGTCGTCAGCAGTACATATCCTTGCCACGGCAAGATTTCAACTCCGGCCATGCTTTGATGAGGCAACCGTGTTGACCACTGGGCCATTGACCTCACATTAGGCACGACCGAATTATCAAATCTGAACGTTCAACCACTCTCGCTTGTGAGCAATGATCAGGTTACACGATCGCCTCGACAAAAAACACGATAACTGTTCAAATCCCGGCCGTGGCAAGGCACTACTGCCGAGCTCTAATTGGAACGAACCTCAAGTCGATTGCTTCTTTTCTAAAGAGGCTGGCTGGAAAGTCTATCTGGATGCGAAGGCTGCCATCAAGTGTGAGTGATGTTCAACTTGAAAATAAGCCACTGAATTGCCACTTCTGACTGATTGAATGTTTCCACTCGTATACGCAGCAATAATCACAAGCCTGTGTGCAAATTTTTGAGCTGCAAGAAACTCTTCTAGGCCGGTATGTTTGTGCAATTTAGGGGGTTCATCAAATGAATTAGCCTTCCATCGTATTTGCAGATGCTTAATTGTTGTATAGCTAACAGAATGTCTTGAAGAGGACAATGAAATAATTCACCGAGCTAAAAACGTGAACGTTTTGTCCCTGTTATGCGTTTCTCAGTCACTGTGCTTTACTGGGCAGCACCCGGGTACGCTAAATGATACCACGATGTGCATGTGACAAGCCACTGATCTATTTTAGTAAGATGATGATAATGCATAATGTCATTGTATGAACATATAGTACCATATAGTGCATATTGTACCTTTCGCTTTGCATGGACGAGTGTGGTTTTTGGTAGATTTGATGTGTTGTGAAGTTCTGGTTGACTTGCCTCTTGACGGCAAATGAATTTGCATTTCAGACTAAAGAAACGATACTATGAATAAGCATTTTGTGCAATTGTAATTAATATGTGCAACATGTATATCGTGGCCGATATATAGTCGCCTTGGTGAGTCCTTTCCTGTGGTTACTCCTGCTCTTGTATCAGTACATTGTATTTCACAGGCAGAACCAGTAGCGAGAAGCCGTATATATATCATAATCATTGGTAAATCCATTGTTACAAATCTTCTCATGCGAGAGGATCTGCAGCGTACTTTGAGCCTGTTAGGAGGTCGTGGAGGCCATCCCACCTATCCAAGTTAGCAAACTCTGAAAGTTAGCCCTAAAACCAATATCTTCTTCTATGAAAATGAGTTGTTAGAAAAAACGTCTGGCACATCTGTACCCTGAACTGAGGAGTTGAAATTCGAGAGCTTCAACAAATTCAGCACTTTGTAAACTGACCTCACCGTAATCGGTCTGTAGCTAAGCGAGTTGTTTTTTTGAAAACAATGGGAACAGGTGCCGGCGCGCGTTCCTGATGTGTTGATTCTGGTGACGTCTGCTTCACACAATTCACAAGCAGCAGTACGTGTCTAGGTGTACTCCTTCTGTAGGGGAGCATCAAAAATGTGCGCTTCTGTTGAGGATGAAACGAGCATTTCTTCCCACTACTTGTAGAGCTTTTCAATTGCTCGGATGTGCTAAATCGGTAGCTTACTAGGGTCTTACGACAGAAGTAAGTATATTGCATTGTACGCAGTGATTTTTAAGAACTGGAATACCAGTTAGTTCATAAAATCCCTCCACGTTTGTATCTCATACAGACGGCCTCCTGCTAAGCTGTTCACAGTTGTTGATTCCAGCGGACTAACAGGTTGCAATAACACACCGTATAATACGAGAAACCTGGAAGTTGGTAGACAATTTTGTTCCGGTCTAGAGTATTGGCCTACTGGAATGGCTTCCTTCCAAATGTCGCTAGCTTTTGTCCCAGGGTACAGGATGAAGAGTTGAAGAATTCCGACTTGATTCAGAAAACTAAATTGTAAACCACACTTTGTTCAACTGTTATCACATTGCTCTTACTTGAACACTGTACTTGCAATTAGCGGACTTAGTCCCGTTTCCCATGTTTATGACACCGATTGGTATAAAAAATCCTAATGACTCGGGTAACTCGTGTTCTCGATCTCGCAACAGCGCAACAATCACGGAATCTTTAAATTTGCTGCGAAGCTTGAAAATTGGCTCTACCATGAAAATCCTCTCAAGTCGTTGAAAGCAGCATAGCTAGGTAGCCATGCGCAAGACCCCAAAAACGTATTACGTGTAGATGTTCTGAAACAAACCGTGCTGATGTAATACCAGTTTGTGCCATCTTTTAGTTTTCGGTTCACAAAAGCTTCATTTTAAAAGGTTATTCTAGTGATCACCTGAACCTACAACTTTGTCCAAAGAGTAGATAGGATATTGTTCTGCGTTCATGCAGCATCGAACAGAGAACCACAGGGGCAAGGATCGTTGCTCAGTTACAAGTCAGATGTAAGGCTATGTGATATTGGTTCTGTCGCCGAGGAGGTCATTGCTAACAATCCCCGACTCTTCTGTTAACAGAGTTCCACTCTCGCTTATGCGCCCCTCATACTATTGTGTGGTTGAACACCATATCCAGAGTTCGCGAATGGTCAACAAAATTTATTAATTTAGTCTGTTTTGCTCTTCATACAACAGTACTTTTTATGTGAGGGTTTCACTCCACTGACGCTTTGTTGTGTATAAATGGTGGGAACCGCGATATTCCCCGTTTTTCCGTTGGAATGCGGTAAAATGTCTCAATCTCAGACGTGCTAGTGCTTGTGATTCCGGAGTCCTGAAAGCCACGCACCGACTGATATGTCATAGGTGTCCCAAGAGAACGAGTGCATCACTGTGCGAAGTTAACATTACAAGATTATGCAAACGTATGTGCAAAGCTGATCAAGTTTTAGGGGACTAAATTCTCGCAATTTCCGGTATCTTAGAATGGCCAATTTTTGTGAGAAAAATGTAGCTTTCGATGAAATTTCAACTAATTTTCCTCAATTAGCCAGGCAGCAATCAGTAAGGGAGCTGAACAAAAGTCACTTCATAACTTTGGGAACCTCGTACTAAATTTGGGTGTTTCGACTGGTAATTATTTCAAGGGTAAGCAATGAATCGACAGATTCTCTTGCAGTTTTTGTTCGACTGTCAAATTCGTCTCTTTCCCAGTCAGCATGCCCGGTCCATTGGAATTCTAGACAAGCAAACGAACCACTGTGAAAAGATTTCACTGTCTAGTACACCATCTCTATCAAATTCTGTTACTAGGATGATCCTCCGATGTAACCAACCAATAGAGTTTGCTACAAACTGTTTAAAGTAAAACATTTCGAATGTGTTATATCAGTCGTTTCAATCAATGCACCATTAGGAAAATCAGAGGCGTGATATTCATTGACAAAACCTTGAAATATCTCAAGTGGAATTTCAAAAGATCTACTCACCGATTCGATACATAAGAGCAAGTAGAATCTACCGTTTCTAGATAAAAAAGATTGCATTCTGCTAATAAAGATAAGACTTGCATTCGATTTCGGTTCGCCTAATTGGTTTATTCGTTGTACTTGAATTCAGTTTTGCTCACTCTAAGGTGAAATATGGACAGCAAGGGGCTTGGGATGGATAAAAAGAGTCCGTGGTTCTCATTTTCAACCTGGTCCACTTCTTACAATTACTTGGGCTGTGCTATCGATTCTCTAGGTGATAATTAACAAACACTGGTAGCCATTACATTTATTGATCTTCACACCAGCCTACACGTCATTCATGGTTTCCTCTATTATTGGGTTGGTCATTCTTCTGATTATCTCAGTTTTCACATACCAAGCTATTTCAACTTTGCTGGTAATGTAGCAGTGAAAACGGATAGCTTGAAGGAGAACTGTCGAATTCTCTTGTGCATACGCGATCAGTTTTACCCGTGACACTAGTGAGAACAAACATTACGCTATCACTTTAGTTTTAGCTTGCAGACGAGTGTCTCTTTTCACTTGAGGTGAGCTACATGTGTAAATGACCAAGCCAATTTAGCCTAGCCAGCTCTATACATTCTCCGAACAAACAAACGCGAAGAATAATCCACAAAGTATGCTCACAAACTTTTGGAAGTTCGTAGTAAAATGGAAATTTTGATAAGTTTTTTAGAGATAGGAAGGTTAGCAACTACTAACTTGAATCGCGGATGTCCGAAAAAGTAGGCCTGACAAATTCCTCATCTGGAAGTTGATTTTCCTACAAGTTCCTTCCTGATCTACAGCAGAGAAGACACCGCTTTCAGATGTGGAATTTTTGAACATAAATATAGCGGTTTGGGTCAGGATTGAATATACTACTATAAAGGTAAGAAAAACTGTCAATCTGGTGACTTAACAGGGGAGAAAAAAATACGAAGAGAATGTAAGTGATGGTACTGTACTTAAAATTGGAACCAATGCTCGTAATTTTTTGTAGACAGTGTATATACAAACAAGCAAGTGGGTGTGAATTAAGAATAAAAGTGGGTGAACCCTGAATCCGGGTTCTTTACCGGATAGGGAGACATTTAGGAGTGGATATCAGATGGACACGTAACGATTTCGAACAAAGTTAACTGATGAAACTGAGAATGACAAGCTGGTAAGTTACAGTTAGTCTAGGGAAGGTGGTTCATTTGTACTCAACCACGGTTAGTACCACGGACAGACTCAGAACTCGGTAATTTTCGGGAACATTGACGTTCACAATTTGAATACCCTTATTTTTAATGGACTATTTTGTATAACTTGCAAGTGAACAGACCTTGATGTCATGTGACGTTCTGAATCACTTAATGACCACCGACGATGCCACCGTGAAAGCGGAGGCTTTCTGTATTTACTGATGACACCATTATTGTATTCCACATTTTTCAACAAGAAGACGAAAGTGAGCAGTAAACTAACGTCAGCTCAAACGAACAAGCGTAAGTACTTACGTGGTTTATTTGGTCATATAACGTGTTATGTTGTAACAAGGATTGTTGGACGGTTGCACGAAGTTACAACAAACGCAGGAACTTAGACAGGTAAAATCCATAACGTGGGCAAATCAAACTGACCGTCGATAAAGATTTGCTGATTGGACGTAACGAAGATTCAAGTCATTCTTCCAGGAGTTGGCTACAAATACTCATCAGCTTTCAGTACGTCATATGCTGTCAACAAAGATGCCGGATAATCAAGGTGAATTCGAGTGAGGAAACCTAAGTTGATCATACACCCGTTTTTGTGGGTGAAATCAAAACCTTGATGCATCACTAACATAGGTGTGTGGTCAGTGATCCGTATTTCAATGAGAATTTAACACTGCTACCAATGTTTAATTGCCCATACAGCGTGTGCCTATCTAATATAAGAATTTTGGTGTGGTTGTGGAAGTATACCATGAGTATAGTTTCATTTTCAGCGAAATATATGTTCAAATTGTAGATAGCTAGTCCCGGTCCAATGAATCAGAAAAGTACATTGTAAAAGTCGACTGTGACAATCCTCTAGTTTTCAACGTGGGATCCTGGTTGCTCGTAAAAAATAATTGTATCTGAGTGAAGCCATGAAAAAAATTGTGCATCAGGATTTGCTATGTAGTCAGTGAAATGAATCAGACTTACTAACCACTTTGCAGTATCGGATAAATGAACTATTCCGCCAACGTTAGACAATTTCGCTCATGTAACAGTAAGACAGGAATATGAAATTGGTTACAAAAATGAATTCTATGGGAAGTCAGGCTTTTGGCTGGTGAAGGACCTATGTGATAACTTAAACCGATACCTATGGATGTTGTTGAAATCGTTATTATCTAATGTTGATACATCTGCTTGGAAAAATCAGCAGGTGATGTGTAAAGAGACTCGGTTCGCATATCAATGACCACTTTGTCAGCCATAAAAGTAGTAAACGTACTGTGGTCCGATCATCTCTGAGTGATCTTCGCATTGTGTGAAGAATGAATTTTAGCATGGCAGACGAAGATAAGCATACTGATTTGTATCTGTGCAATAGAACGTCGTCATTATACGTGTGCACATCGCTTACGGTTAAGGTCATAGTGCATACTGTTGGTCGAACTGTCGAAGACACTCGTTTTGATATAGGCCCAATGTACGCAAGAACACATACTTCATGTCCCAAAATATACACAAGTTGATATTATCAGACAATAATAGTCCACCAAAATATTGACAAAATTAATTTAAAACTGTTGGTGTTGCTCAGTAAGGTAGACTTGAATTTCATTCCGCATGGTAATGCAACTCAGAACATTATTTCGTTCAAGTTTTATTTCGTGGAAATCTCCCGGTTTTGGTACAAGAGGAAAAAATTACAACCTAACTGAGACGTTATTGCCTAATAGTTGAGCAGCTGTACTCATTATTTAGTGTTCAGAGTAACAGCCTTACCACGCACAAGAATGGCAGATCCAATTGGTTAAGGTTTGATTATACTAATGAGAGCAGCCAGTAGCGGGTTAATCGTCGAATTTAAATTTTAGAAAACCGATAAACTTTCTGGAACTCTAGATTCTATTGACCCTTGGACGACTGCCTTCTAGAAAATGATCTCAAAATGGAGCCGTGCAGATCAAGCTAGTGCTGGGAATTTTTGGCCGGTGGCCCTGAGTTGTGTTTAGCCGTGGTTAGAACATCATATTCGTTAACACCCAAGGCAACCCAAGCTGTGGTAAATACGGGTACTGCTCAGTTCCGAAAGTGGTGCCGAAGAGGATAAGTGGCAACACTCGCTATCAGTGTTATGGTTATCACTAGCATTAACACGTGGGTCATATTCATTAATAACGACAAGGTCACCGACAAATGTGGACAACTGCTGAGGATTTAGGTCTAACTGTTGTACAACCATGAGAAAAACGACCGCGGAATCTGGATACTTGACTTTTAGGTCAAAACATTTGACGGTAGGATGACAACCATCCGTGAACAAAGAGCGATGTGCTAAGTGGAATTATGCGGTACATGCATGACACATTTTTGACAACTTCCAGCGAAGCTGGCTGAAAAGTCTATCTGAAAGCGTAGACCGCTATCGGATGTGAGTGGTGCTCAACTTGAAGATGAACCAAATCCCCTACTAGTCATCAGTAAGCTAAAATGTCACCTTGCAGGTTTGAAGAAATCAGTGATATCGACATGTCTCTGAGATCCTAATCACGGGGTTATCGATTGGAGTTAACAGGACAGTTAGTATGTCTCCTCTCGAGACGATCGGGTAACCTGATCATTGCTCACAAGCGAGAGTGGATGAGAGTTCAGTCTGATAATTCCGTCGTGTCTAATGTGAGGTCAATGGCGCAGTAGTCAACACGGATGCCTCATGATTGGAATGGCCGGAGTTCAAATCGCGGCCGTGACAAGGATATGCACTACTGGCGAGCTCTACTGAGAGCAGAACTCGAGTCTAGTTGTTCTTTTCGACAGAGGATGGCTGGACAGTCTATCTGAATGCGAAGGCTGCGATCAACTATGAGTGATGGTCAACTGAAAAACGTCCAAAATCCCACTGCACTACTTGCACTCAACAACACAAACAACTAAGGCAAACAACATGACTGTTTTCTTGCATGAATCTGATCATCTACTTTCATTCCGAACAACACTATCCATCAACGCGGTGAGTCCAGACGGCCAAGGTAGTGCAAGCAAGCTTGCCTTGGCTAACTTACTGGCAAATAGTTCGATTTTTGATTTGTTATCCACCTAAGGTTTTACGCTAATCACCCGTATTCATGACACAGTGACTGGTTTGAGACACCATTGGCTGGCGTTCTGAATACATGACTGAACTATTTAGATGAATCTATCCTCAAATACTGAATAGAGAAAGTCACTCAGCTCTCACTACCAGATATCCACTTCCTAACTTAACTCACTAGTTTGGTCCGATGCCAGCGACTGAACGAACAAACCGACAATCAGATATGAGAAGACTGTTTGACACGCCCCACTTAAGGTCGCACTCTACACTCTTTTCAAAATTTCGACAGTGATATTTCTCCCTCGCTGGGATTGATCAAATTTAATGAAGACCCTCGTAGTTCAGTGGACGCTAGCCTGTAGTCAACCTTCTATACGTCCGCCGCTGCCATTTTTGCTTTTCAGACGACGAGAGACTAACAGCCTCATAACCTCGACAAATAACATGAGGTCTTCGCATTCAATACAGCTTTTCACAGACATCTTATCCTCTAACGTTGCAAAGAATATCTCAAAATGATAGGCAAAACAGGAGGTCTTACCCAGTCATCTGTCCAGTTTAAGATGTGACAAAAATCAGTGAATCATACACTGTGTGGATGATCCACACCGGAAGTTTGGGAATGCCCTGAACCGTTCCTTATCATTTTGTTTGTGTAGACACTAAGTTCACACAGTGAAATCCGTTAACCGCTCACTCACAGATAACGTTGAGGGTGAAGGTAACTTATACAAACCTCAAGTTATTTTGGTAAGAAAAACTGATGACAATAAAGAAATATTTACGTAGGACGCAGTCCCTCATTACTTCATTGGTTGTGCATGATGCTGGTTGGCTTCAAGTGTTTTGATCAGCAAACAGGATCTCGTGTGATTAGTCTGGAAATAATGGCCGCTGAACTCCTAATTAGCGTGTAGATAGCCTTGAATGAGGTATCCACTAAGCAATTCAAGAGCGTACTCATGAATTCATTCCCAAAAACGCAGACCTGTGCATTTTAGTCGCAATTTAGGCGCTGACATAAGAATTATGCCTTGTATTGAACTAATTACCAGTTTACATTGAACTACATCTGGAATACTTTACTGTATTTCATCTCATTACATCCATTTGTAGGGAGCTATTTTATTGATAATTATCAATAGTGCACGAGAGCGGCTACAGGTTTGAATTGGATCTGATCGTGTGGTGCGATGGCACATTCCTATTCTCCATAATATCCATGAAGCTAAAATGCTCTAACATGTTGGGATGAAGAAAAGGGTGCATAATCAAAAATCTCATGCTGGACCTGTTATGTCTTATATAACTAATGAACACATAATCCACCATTCGCATTCCTTGACATACACAAAGCCACACTATCGCCGGGGTAGTCACTAGATTCTGCACGCCACAACTTATCACTGTGGACTCACAAAAGTGGACATTTTAGCTGTTGGCCTCTGCGTTTCTTCAGCTGACCATTCGTCCAGACGAAACCAACTTTGATCAGGAACGCTAATGAAGTTTTTATACCGAGCTGACAACGACCATAACTATCTTACTATACATTTGTTGTCCCGGTGACAGAAGGCAGACGACGATCACACTTTGTGCAATGTATGTCTGGGGGTAGATGGATTAGCCTATAAACGCACTCCGTTCTTTCTACCGGCTGCATTATTGAATGCCTCTTCCCAATATTCCACGCACATCCTCCACTTCTTCCAACTAACGTGAGAAATGCTTAGACAACCATTCTATCTGCCGTCAGGGTCTCCGCACCTCATTTCACTCAACCCCAGCCTCTACATCCCACTATTTTGACTGAAATATCTAGGGTTGTTAATGACTGATGTTCAATTGTCAAACACAGCTAATAACGATTAAGTTACCCTTCCGATTGCTTCCATTGTGAGTGTGTGAGCAGTGCAGAATATGGTCAATACCCCAGTGGTTATACAGCTTTGTGTAGTCCATGGAAAGCAAACAATTATCTATGTAACCATGCATACTGAAGCTACTTCTGCAGTAGAAAGTAGTTATACAGACCTACTTGAGGTAGATGTTTCGGTCCAGTGTTCCCAAGGCAAACACATACGACTTGATTTCTCCCTGGAAAACTAGATTATTTCGGAAAGAACGCTTTGCGCTCTATCTGTTACCGAGAAAGAAGGTGATTATATGAAACAATTTATCCTAAGGCAATTTGAAATTCAAAGAAACAGCGACACGTTTCACGTGGATGAGCCTGGTTAGTTAAATTGTTCATCATGCGTTTTACCTATGTGACGAAAGACCATGCGAAACAGTATACTCCACTTATTCCAGTCAGGTTCCCTTGTTATTTAAAAGATGGTCTGCAAGATGAACATTCGAGTCCCTCTGATCATCTTCTAGAATGTCAGACATGCCGAGTTACAGCTGATTGGCTATAAGTCAGAGAGATACCTTCTGGATTAACATTTAGAAACCGTAACTGTTTAATGTATTTTGACTACAGTTACGCAAGTAGCAGATGGTCCCAAAACACTCCATCTGAAATAACATTCAGTAGAATTATTTTCATTATTTATTCATACGACTTTTGACGTACCAATATGTGTCGTACGTTAAAACTTTTAGCGGTGTGTCATTTATCCAAACTAGAGGCGTTGTTGTTTCTGTGAATGGGTCTAATCTCAGGTTTGATTTACACTTGCAAGATCAGGCTACCACAGAATCAACTGGATGATAATCGGAATGACGTTTAACAACATCATCGCGAAACAGTAACAAAGTGAACCGTTATCGAAGAACATCTTCTCACTTGTGAATTCAATATCTCACCATCATTTTTGAGAAGAAAACTAGAACACACTACTGAAATTTAACGGCCACTATGTTTCTTTCCACTATTTGAGGTTCAGATCTCAAGTTTACTAAGATTATCCATGTGTGACTACTGGTTAATTTAATCGGCACTTCAAGGAAGGTCAGGCTAATTGGTCTAATATTAACGTTTTCGATGTTGTTATGCAGACCAATACTCTATTTTTGTCAAAAACTGCAGATTTTCTCTATATTTATCAGGCCACATCAAGGAATCACAACAAACGATAGATAGTGAAGATTTCGCCTTTATATCAGACGGTCTTCAAATGCGGTGTATTTCTTTACACTTCGATGGAATACACGGATATTCTCTTTGAAAACGGAGTATTCACGTGGAGCTTTGATCCCGTTAAAATTTATCGCAAGTGTCTATATTTGCCACAACCGTAACTGAAACACTGGTTCACCACATATTAAGCACAACTGAACTACCGGAATTGAACGTAAAGCTGTCATTTTCCAGTTGACCATCACTCATAGTTGATCGCAGCCTTCGCATTCAGATAGACTGTCCAGCCATCCTCTGTCGAAAAGAACAACTAGACTCGAGTTCTGCTCTCAGTAGAGCTCGCCAGTAGTGCATATCCTTGTCACGGCCGCGATTTGAACTCCGGCCATTCCAATCATGAGGCATCCGTGTTGACTACTGCGCCATTGACCTCACATTAGACACGACCGAATTATCAAACTGAACGCTCATCCACTCTCGCTTGTGAGCAATGATCAGGTTACCCGATCGTCTCGAGAGGAGACATACTAACTGTCCTGTTAAATCCAATCGATAACCCCGCGTTAGGACTTCCGAGACATGTCGATATCAGTGATTTCATTAAAACTGCATTGATGTCTAGAAAGTCTATCTGAATGCGGAGGCAGCGATCAAATGTGAGTGATGTGGTCAACTTGAAAATAAACCAAATCCCCGACTACTCATCAGTATATTATTTTGTGAATAATTCGTAGGTGCTCCGATGGATTTTATGGGACACACTTACCTTTTCAATTCAAGCCTACAACCCGATCATTGGGACTTCCTATTCAAATGGGAAAAATGCAGTTCAAACTTATTAGCAGCGCAGTGCCTACTGGTTTTTCCTATATAGTTCGAACGATGAAGCAGAAATGGTGGTCGGGTCCCCTGGTTCAGTTGAAGAGGAGCTGACCAAAAAGTTTGTTTGAGTAAACTAGTCGGTCACATATGAGTGGTCCGGATAATGATGATCTAAACCCTTTCATAAATCCCGGTGCTCAAACTCGTGACAGATGCAAACTGATAATGAGGTACGTCAGCCAGTTAGACGAGACCAAATGAGGTGGCGCAGTTGAAATGCGATGGTTGTCAACCCATCGTTGCTAGATACTTCAACAACCATGCTCCTAAAACACGAGGCAGGAAACTTAGTTATACGTGAACGAAAAAAATAATACACCAAATTTTGATCGATAAGTGTGGTTATTAAATTATATTATGAAACGGCCTAACCGCCTGTAAGAAGGAACACAATCCGTCTGTCAGTTGTCGTTTTTATTGTTATTTTTTATAAAAGACTCAGTGTGCCAAGAAATGTTTATTTTGGTATGTTGTTGTTGGAATACCAGTCTCACTTTGCAATGGAACGTATCGGTGAGTAGTGAGCAAAAGATAAGTTCATATATGTGGCACTGTTTGGTTTAAGACTTCTAAAGTTCATCCAGTTGACAGATAAGAACATACAGTTCCGAAGGTTCCGGACAAGTCTTAGTGAAAAGGATATCATCTGTGTGATCTTTTGAAAACCAGAGCAGATGGTTGTAGATATCCGAGTGCACTATATGTCCAACTTCACAGGTAGGCAGCTAATAACGGCTGATTGGGATGAGAGACAGACAACCAGAATCGTTAACTTGATTAATTTCCTACCGTATTCAACTACTTTGAAGATAATGTTTAATGTCAGAAACTTATGGTAGTTTAATTTTGAGAGATTTCCATACACGTGGCACTCCAAGGAAGTTTCCATTTTTAAATTTGTTTCTGAAATTTGATCGTGTGAACAACGAATGTTATGTTCTGAATCTGATAGATATTTCCTGGCTCGGACAGTTAATGTTCAACCTGATATCAACGCATTCTGTCAGCTAATATTCACTTATGTGGAACCACATTGTAAAGATGTATGTGGATTTAGAGTCGTCAGAAAGCGAACGTCCCTTGACGAAATATGCTTTAACAGCTGAACTGGGACACCAATCCAGTAGCGTGAAACCGTCGAAGTTGAACCCGATTACATACCACTCTCATAACGTCAGCAGTCGTCTATTCACGAAGCTCACTTTTCAACTTCAGTTTCGATTAATACAAACACAGTGTACATTAAGCAAATTTCGGCAGTGTTATTCTGAAAAAACTGGAAAAAGATATTCTTTCATGCTCCACGGACATCACAATGACAATAAATTGTACAGACCTGGTAGACCCGTATCGCTACATACACAACCTACGACCTGATATTTTCAAATTTAGGTACTAAATAGTGTCCGAATGCCCTAAATACTGGTGTCTTGGATACAGTGAGGCTTCTGAATCGGAGGTAATGCATCGTCACTGGGTTTTGTAGCCAACTTCGTACAATACCTTATCAAGTTCTTGGTTGTAAATGGGATACATCCGCATTTTTCATTGGTGTTTGTACGCTACCTTATTGCTACAGGAACCAACTAATATTACACTTTCTTCAACTTGAAATTTGCTTCTGATTGTTTAAGAACATTGCAGATGACAATTTTGGAAATGTGACACAACCGTGCTATACTAGACAGAGAATAACAGCAACTGTTTCATGATATTGGAAATTTGTCTTTCCTTTTTCATTGCACATTTTTGTAGAACTGTGCATTCTTGTTTCTCCCGGCCATCTATATTGTAGTTCAACGTTGAATCCAACAGTGATGCAAGAATACTCTGTGTGCCGTTTTTATTTGTAGTCAACCAAAACTGTGTTGTGATTGTGTAACATGCCCTGCGACCTAACAAACCATTCATCAGACCGAAATGAAATTTACGGCAGAGCAATTTTTGATGAGTTGGATAAAGTGTCAACGACAGCATTCGAACTTAGATGAGCTCTATGGGATGGGGT
Organism: Paragonimus westermani; assembly: GCA_008508345.1. Lineage (NCBI taxonomy): Eukaryota > Metazoa > Platyhelminthes > Trematoda > Plagiorchiida > Troglotrematidae > Paragonimus > Paragonimus westermani. Next base: position 16,957 of record QNGE01003726.1, on the reverse strand, counting down.
GCATGCATTAGTGGCACTGTACATAGAACGTGAACCAAACAACGTCTTTACACAATAGACTGGGGAAATGGAGTGCCAATTCACTTACAGTTCTACACAACTAACGTGGTCTCCCCAATCTGCTACAAACACGTGCAAATTGATGTGCGTTGTCAACGTGGACTTTGCTCACACAAACTGAGACAGTAAAGGTATTCGGCTTACACACCCAAAACTTGTTAGATTTTTATCGTAGATATTAAGGAGTATTCAAGTATTCAAGTGAAACGCACAAGGCTTGGCAGACACTCATAACATCTAGCCGCGTAATACCGATCAATACATCGTGATGACGGGTCAACTCGGAAGGCTTCTAGCATAATACATCCTCCAAGTAGCCCATAAAAATTTTGTCAAGAACAAACGGTTTCTCAGACATTCTCAGAATGCACATGAAGCGTAAAACCCAAAATCCATGTGTTAAGCAAACAACACATGAAATATTGGTGAAATCAATTATTGGCAAACTTTTGGTTGCAGATAATACGCTTATATACAGATGTCATATTGCATCAACTGGCAGTTGTCTACATCTGCTGATCACGTCTCTTCGTGTACAGTTTCCAGAAAAGTGCTTGCGAAGTTTCATTTTGAAGTCTTTCCTTATTGCCACTTTCTAACTCTCAGTTAGCACCTTCTTTTCAGTACCAAAATGAACGTTGTACATTGGGCTAAAAATTTGTGCACTGTCTTCAGAGTTTATGAGTATAACTTCGGTCTGTTTTTCATGATTGATCAATGAAAGCCATTGTGTATTAATTAAATGTTCACTGTAGTTGGCTTACTGATATATATGTTGCCTAGACAAAAATTCAAGGCTTTTGTGTCATCTGGACCCAATCTTGTTAATTCTTACTTTGCAAAAGTTTTGTGAACAGGATTGAACACAGAACACCTTATAAACTCAGGATACCGACTCCACAACAAGTTAACCCATACTTGAGTAGGTTTCCGGGCAGTACAACTTCAAGTCCGATAGATTTGGAATCGTGGATCAGCTTATTGCGGAGCAGTTACACACGTAACCGGGAAGAAATGCACATATTTGCAAGTGCTGATTATTTTGGTCAGTGTTTAGTAGAAAAGCATACTACAAGGCATATAGTCAAGTAGCAGGCACTCATTCACGCATTTTTATGGGAAGATTTGAGCTGATTTGGTGTGTACTTCGTGTCGACAACTAGAGTACTCAAAAGTGTCGCACAGAGACTATTAATTGTTTCGGTAGTTATACCCTTACAAAGTAGAGCTATTAACGCAAGTGTTCCGGTTTCAAAGTGTTGTTTCATGGTGATGAAGAATTTTGGTTTTACACCCTGGACGCATTTCTTATGTATTTATCGTTCAAATCACACAATATTTCATTCATATGCCCAGTATACAACCTGATTTTTTCAGCATATGACTACTACAGATAACTACCACCAAAATTTAGAGCTTATAAACTCATGTCAACCGCAGAAACGATGGTATACACAAGGACCACCCGGTTTGGGGAGTGGTATCAAGAACATTTGTTACGGCAGCACTAATTGTCAACTTTGTTAAGATGCACCACTAATCGACAAACCGAGTTTCCTCCGCAAATTGCCGTCTGTCTTGCAGTAGCCTCTTCTTGGTTAATCAACCATCTCATTAATCGTCATACTGCTAATTCGTCGTGGGGAAGAAGACCGACAGACCAAATAGAGTTACCTCACCGGGACTTCTTTTTGGAGTTAAAGCAGTTTGCTGTTTCTTTTGAATCACTTAAACCATAAAAGTTTTATAGTTAAGCAGATTACGTTGCACTCGATTTTCATCAGTGCATCGACACAACACCTTAATCAGAGGTAGGACGTGTCACTACTTAAGTACTATGAACAACACCAGGGTTGGACTGAACAATGATTTTCAGATTGCGTACACTAGTTTTACTAAGACCCTGAACAGAATAGGTACAGCCCAATTAAACAAAACTGACCGACGCAGATTTGAAGAAATCACGTACACCACTCGTTTAAATTATCGTCTGTGTTGATTCACCAAAATCTAATCGTGATTCGCGTAGGCTAATTAAATTCCACAATGTTGAACAAAAACGGTGTGAACTGACTGAAATGTTTATGTTAATGTGAGATTGGTAACTATCTGGGAAAAATATTCAACATATATTGGCAAAAATACTCCCCCACTTATCACTAAGCAGCATGCCGAAGGGTGAATTTGGTGGTTTTACTGTGGAAATTTGACACGGTGTCATCGAGTGAAGTTACTGGAACGGTTACTGCCTGTCTCCTTGAAGGGATTGAGCAATCTGGCCAGCAATGAAAGCCAAATATTGCGTAGGATAGCACAGTCGGTTTTAAATTAAGGTCAGAGATTAGCAGTTGCTTCATGAAAACGTGGTCGGAGTTGAAACCTATGCAGCAGAAACGATATGCGTTTCTGACTAACAAAACTCGAACGTCGTGCGTTTTTTGAAAAAGGCATGTTGTGCCATTACAAAAGAGGCAACCACTTTTGAGTGATATCAACTTTATAATACTTGTAAATAATCGGGCCCAGTATTAAGGTAATGAGAGTTCACTTCACAAGTGGTGCTGCTGAAATATCTGACCGGATGTCGAATGGCGCCGATCATTTTTCAACACAATACTGAAAAACGGTGTGATGAATAAGCTCGTTTTCGGTCATTCATCATTAGGCAAAATACATGACATTTATATGAACCAGAGTTGTCAGGGCAAAGCGAATAAAACAAATGGCAGGTTCAAGTGAGGTCAGACACGTTTTACACACACACGAAGGTGCAACTTTTGGTGACATAATCGTATAAAGAGGTTGTCTCCTTGTGTGTCTGTGACATGTCTGACCTTACTTGAACTTGCCATTTGTTCTGTTTGCTTTGCCCTAACAGCTGTGTTTCATATAATCTTTATGTATTTGACCTGATGATAAATAACCGAAAACGAGCTTGTTCGCTGCACTATTTTTCTGATGAGTTCTTTAGGAATTTTTAACCAAAATACTGAAACATCAAATAAAGTTTCAAATAGGTGAACCAGACAAAGTCACTTAGAAGCTTGAGATCGCAGAACGCATCTTTGGTGCTAAATTTTGGAAAAAGCTACTAGATGCACTCCTTCGTGTTCTCAGGAAGAATTCTCAAGAACAACTGTTCAACAACCAGTTATTTTGGGTGTTTTCAAAATGCGCCAGTATTCTGCCGGTGACAGAGACAGTGGATAATTTGATTTTCTGGAAATATTAAAGTACTTGACATTTTTATTGATGTCAACAAATTACACGTTTCAAGTCTCAACTTCTTCCCAATCATGGCTCATCACAACAGAACTGGTCATAAGTAACAGTGAACCGTAAGTTCATCTGATCTGTAAGAGCTGTAATTATCATCAGTTAGCCCAGGGATATGGTGCCATGAACAAGGCTGACTTTAACTTTAGTACATTTTCAGAAGCATGATAATGGCATATTGCCTAATCTTCCTCACATTGAGTTTGAAGTATATCACATTTTACTTCATGCTTCCCGGCTCCCTTCAGGGCTTTAGATTTGTTTTGCACTACGTTTCCCTGTTTACAGGGTGTTGAGGTTTCCAGATTCGTCAGAATCACTCAACCAATGGGAGGTTAATCACTAGATGATGACACACTGGTAGAGAGGGAACTCATCCTAGTTGCAGTCTGTGTAACGCTAGGTAACGTGTAATTCGAAGGTGCTTTGGTGGATCCAAGCCTGATGACCAACAGTCACGTTAACAGTGCACTAAGTCCAGTGTAACACTGACTGACAGAATCTGTTCACGGAGTGTAGCCATGTTGGGTTCTGTGGCAACATTTTCTGAAATGATTTTTTTTTACAGATTTTTGGGCGAACAACGTTCAAAACTCGGTGGACATGTGTACAACAAGTGATGCAACTGTAATTGTTTATTTCTGAAGTATTACTCAAGATAGACCATCACGATATAATCAGTCACTTAGCAAAATCATTTGCTTAGATTTGATCAAAAGTGGAATGCAGACGCTATTTGCAGTACCCGCTCGAATCACAAGTAAAACTATGAAGCAAGCATTTCTTGTTGACTCACCAACATCAAAGTTGCAACAGTGTGAAGCAGTTTTTTATGGCAAACGTTCAGTGGGTAGGGATAGAGAATCGGTGGGTTGAGAGGAAGCCTTGTTCTTGCTAAGATTAAGTCTACAAATAGTTACTTCTGAGCCCACAAGGATGGTTTCGGATGACCGATTGCGACTACCTCAGCAAATCGCACGACTCTTGGATTGGAAGGGCGCAATAAAGTGCACAATACACAAGTTGGGTTAATAAAGTGGCCAGTGGTGAGGACAGACCTAGAGACAGTGGTTACGTGCACGTTATAACGACATAGCCGCTTTCTAATAGCAAGGACTTTCCTGCCTTCCCAGAAATATGTTCTCCCCTCGTGGAAATCAAGCACCCCTCGGTTCTGCAAATGCACCTTTCACCCCATTACGTATAAATTGGTAGACAGTATGAGATAGAACGGACAGTCTAATCTTTTTGACTGAATTCAGAGATAGCCTATAGGTTCTACCAAATATACAACATTCGGTTGTGTTAAATGTTTGTTCTATCAAATTCACTAGTCTTTGCGCAGTTTGATAGATGCAGCAACCTACATAAATGCTGATACATGTGAACTCCGTCTTGTTTCGAAGTGGAAGGTAGAACATATATCGAAATATTTTGCGAGTTTATATCTTAAAATCTGTACTAACCATCAGAAATAAGTGGGCACTATAGTTGGTGATCAAACTGCCGTTCGCCAGCTCATGAAACATTTTCCCTAATAATATGTCAACATACGTACGTATGGTTTGGCGCACGCAGTAGTCTCTTTCAAAGTGCAGGTCCATGTGGAATCATTCCTCTTTACGGCAGACAGCAAAATGTACTAAAGAACTCTGCACGTTCACATTTTAAAGTGTATGATGACTAGTGGATTTAAGTAAACATTATAATTAGTAACCTAACTGTCCGTTTTTTGGGATAACAAAGCGGCTTCCTTTACAGTGTCTCAGCATATATGCGTATACACTGATTCGTTTGTATGACTTTTAGACTGCGAATAGAAAACGTCAATATGATATAAGGAGGAACTGAAAACAGTTTGATCCCGGCAATTGTACCTCGTACCTTGAGTAAAAAACAGCCCATACTTACGGCGTTGTGCTCGGCCCTACGCATCGCAAACATGAACTAAGGAGGAGGTTTAAAAGACTACTCCAGTGACTACGAAACATTATGACAGAAAGAAAGAAGTGAACCTATGTAGAACACCGTACTGTAATCCATCCAGAATGCGCTTGAGACTAAGAAGAACGGAGCAAACAAGACAGAACAAAAAACCTGTTACAACTTTAACCAAAAAAGCAGTGCCAAACTCAAAGTCATTAAAAACAATAGGATTAATTAAAGCCTATTTTTTTTAGCAGAAAATCTTCAAACATATATGTCTTTGAAAGAAAGTTGACCTAGCTTAAGGTTAAAAACAGCAAAACAAACCTCTACATCCCTTGTTGAGTGCATAGAGCGAACAAGGTGACCGTGTTTGTGAGCCAATAAACATTACGGTAAGTACTTCTCAGACCATGTTGAAAGAAACTAAAACAGCATTCATGAAAATAAACATGGCCATGCTTATTAAAACTTTGTCTGATCAGAAGACCAATTATGTACATATGTTTAGTCTGAGACATGACTGAATTAGCGACTGAACTAATTTGATGATTTAGAAACATCTATACACAGCTTATGTCGGTGGATGGCGGTAGGGAAATTATTAACTCTCTCCCCAAAAAATTGTAATGCGCACCTGATAAGAGACTCGTGCAATTTTTCTCGTAAAAAATTTGATGCTTTCTTTGGTATGACAGCTAAATAATACATACAGAAACCTTCTGAATTCAGAAAACAGCAGTTAGCCATCGAGCACCAGTAATAAACTTGTCCAAAAAACGCATCGAAATACACTTCCTTAGCCAAGTGTATTATTGTTTACGCATTAACGGCGGAGCAGCTTCGATTGGTAGATACGCTAAGAGAAAACTCAGGGAAGATACACAATAAGCAGACCAGCATAACAAAAGTCAGAAAAGGGGAGTTTAATGGATATGGCACCTGCGGACGAGCATTGTATATAACATTATACGTTCAGCAGAACGAACAGCCTAGTTGTCGACACATACGGAAAGAACTGTTATTGTTCGATAAAATTTCAGTGATTCGTAGGCTGGCTAATGTTAAATCCAATTATAGCATTCCTCTTATTGCCAAAAGATTCCTATTAGTTTCGCTGATGCGGAGTTCCTGTTGCAATTTAGCCATATGAATTGAAACCTGTAATATTTCCGAAAACATGGGTACCTCCTAAGAAAAGACACTCAACACTTGAAACCTTTCTAATGTGCGGGGATATATTTCTCGGGACAAATAAGGGACAGAACACAGAAATATACTATGAGACTATACGCCGTTTTGAATGTGGAGCCAGCGGCAGAATAATCACCATTGCATGTTTATTTGCTTTTAATGATAAGTTTTTATACCGTTGGGTTCATTTTGAGGTTAGCACCAGGGACGATCAACGACGGGAATTTGCAAAGTTAGAGGAAAACAAATCTTTTGAAGACAGTTGTCAAACAAGGATATTCAGAATGCCACGGTATTTGCCTTAAAAACTGTACGGATTTCGAGGGGAAAAATTTTCAGTCACCTTTTGTGAAACATTTATTGAAGCGATTATCTACAAGGTATTTTACCTATCTGTAAAGCTTGCAACAATCGCAGCGTCGCGTTTCATACTGGAACTGATTTTGTGTCAATAATGTTATTATTTTTAGCAGCATCGGTAACAACAATGCTGCATCAGTTGGTACTTGTTAAATAGATTGATGGTTTATATGTAAACTATGTGTTCGTTGAATTCGTTGGCTGTTGTTGCTGAATGGCTAAATCCACGATGGATGAAAAGCTCTAAATGGAACAGTTGGATTGCAAGTATGTCAGTCATACTGAAATATTTGTTGATCATTCCGGTTATTACTTAAAGACCGCTAATGAAGTAAAATTTGGGATCATCTACACAAATGTTTAAAATGCCTCATTATTCTCCACTTTATGCAACTAGTCATATTTACAATTTCCCACAGAGGACAATGAATCAGTGAAATTGGTAGCTTGTTTCAAATAATGATCTCATGCGAGGTAAAATGACGCTTTCACCGGGAACCGAGATCCTATACAAAACTTATTGGTGGTCGATACTCCAGTGGTTTTCTTATCACGCAATTGTAGTAAACGGTTCCTACTCAGTTCTCACTCAGTGTTTCTAACATTGAACTCTCAATCTATAACCACCATACAGTGGATTATGTGTGACTTTTTAGGGGTGCATGCCTGACGTTTGGTTTTGGCTGCATTCCTACAAGTGCGTGTGCAGCCGTCAAGTACTTGACTGTTCGATTTTGTGGAGCTTTCTGTCTCAACTATCTAACGACACCTCAGTGTTTCACAGCGAAGCATAAGCACCATCTATGGGTTTTGTATATATTGATTAAAGTTACGTTGCATCGAAATACAAATACACTGGTCTTCCCAACTCCTTGTTTGAGAAAGTGCCTGATGATACCACGCGAATATTCTCTCATTCCTTTTAACTGTGTTATACGGAAAACGGTGTCATAGCTCTGATGATGCTCCAGCAGTCCACTTTAACTTTGCTACATCTTTGATTGGAACACAGTTGGATTGGAACACAGTGGTGGTCCTTTCAAATAACTGTGAACATCTGTGTGCCTAACCACTCGATCGCCGCAAATTGCTCAGATTCCGTAATTTTCTAACGGTATTTTTTCATTTTGTTTTGTCTTTCACCTGATTATATTGGTCAGCGGCCCAATTTGAACATTATAATTGTACAACAGCACTTTTTAATTGGTGGTGAAGTTTACATAGTAAATGGTAATTTATCTGAACGCTTGTGGTCGTGTCACGCAGCATATTCCCAGAAAGCACAGTATTCTACTTACGCGGCCTTTTCAGCACAGTGCTATCTTTCACTATAAAAGAATTACCAAAAACTCCTGTTTCCACTTCAAACTAAAGTGTACGCTTGTGACTTGCACCTCTTTTATACCAATTGTACATCTTGTTAGGTAAACGTCCTAAATAATTATTTAGGACGTTTACCTAAACACCCCTGAAGCAGCACTTAGGAATACAGTACTTTTTCCCACATACCAACTTAACGCTCATCATAGTACGGCGTTTGTTGTGCAAGGCGAAATACACGAACGGAGCGCCTATCTTGTATGTTGATAAAATTTGGCTTTGACTATAATGATATTCAACGATTACCAGGTACCTAAGCAGCACACAGCCCCATTTTAAATGAGGCAAATTGGTGCGTTTCTAGGGTAAAATGGGGCATTATATATATGTCGGGTTTTCACGATAAGTATGCCATAATCTGGGATGTTACACATGTCTTTTTATATCTCTGCTGTAACTGTAGATGTCAGCGCGTACATTTTAATATGTGTGATATTGTCGCATTGTTTTAATGCATCACTTTTCCATAAATGCTTATGCCCAGGGCAATTTGACTTCGAATGCCGGTAAGTTGCGGTGTTATGTTTCTGGGTGTCATCACGTCATCACACAACATTGATTACGTTCGACAGAAAATAAAACACCACCGTTCAGCGTCAACTATCCATAGAAAAAGGAATAGGTTCATGCAGCTGAATAAGTGGATGTGGACAGACGTCAAGGTGGGATCACATTTAGCTGGAACGAAGGCTTTATTTTCCAGTTTGACATGTGATTTCTGTATTTCAATGTGTTTTTATTTTAAACTGCGATTTAGGCATTCATGAACAGCCGTTCCCAGATGTGGTGGAATTGAGCATTGCCAACGCACCCGCCTCTAGCCCCACCGAGCTACCACATGTAGTAGTGGAAAATGAACCACTTGAAGGTATTAAGGAAAGCTTTGTTGTAAAAGTTTCCCGTAGGGCCATCACGCTCCCTTTTTACCCCTCCCGGACGAACCGTTCAACAGGACATCGTTGGATGATTTTTGTGAGGAAACATCTCATTGAAATACCGACCGGTATCCAACCAGGAAAAGATTTTTCCCCCGTTTTCACTCACACTAACATTAGACCTGCTGTCCAAATGACCTCATCCGAAGATAAACAGGATGGGTGCTATCAAGTTCACCCAACAGAGAGTGCACACGACAAATCATTTGTAGCTTCTGAATATGCACTACAAACTCCATCAGAAGCCGTGTTGAGGCATATGGCTTCAGTATCGATCACGTAAACTATGTTTTAAAACGTTCACTATCAATTTCGTGCAGTTATCTAAAGCAAATGGCAACCGCTTCAACTGTATACGTTGCTGAATGCTGAAGTACTTGGGTGTGTAGCAATTAAAGTGCATGGCTATCAGCTATCAACCGAATTTCTGGTAAGATTTGTCGTCCGCTCATCACTTCATCTCCGGATGTTATGGTCGCTTTGGAGAACCGTTTCCTGTGCATTGAAGCAGCCGTTCAAGCACTAACTGAGGCAGTACATTTGGCAGGAAACCTAACAGCTACGATATCTAGACAGGCTGAACACACTGCTTCCAAAGTAATATCTTCAGCCGACAAGCTCCATTTATCTGAACAACAGCTGAAAGACGAGCACTACTACAAGGCCATTGCGTTTCAATTGTCGCAGTTAGGGATTACGGACCTTCGTGATCACCTACGTTGGATATTTTCCTCGGCGTTTAATGTGAATTTTTCAAGGCTTCTTAATTAGACTGAAGTAAATGGAAAGCATCAAGCTAGAAAACTGAAAACTATGAGAGTTGTCGTAGGTGGGAAATCCGTGTTCAATCGCATTAATCACCTTAAGACGCCGTATGTCATTCTCGTTTCGCGGGAGCGACGGAGAAAGAGGTGGAATCAGATATTAGAAAGTGGCTGCATAACGCACGAGACCGATAAGGTGGACGGAAACTCAGGATGAAAAGTAACGCTATTTAATTTTCCCCTTAATATGTTATGTCTTCTTGACATATATTTATCATGCATGTACACTTACATGTTGCTTTGTATGATATGCATATTTTTGAAAAACTGCTTTCAAATCTGTATGAAACGTACCCATTTGTATTATAGATTAGATAAACTGTAATTATTTAACAGCAATCATTAGTAGTTGCCAGTTGAACAGAAGAATGTGCATTAGCATGCTAACTATCGTCACGTGACGTACGTTTTTGATATCTCCTTTTCCAGACCATTGAAATACGTGCACTCAAATTGCAATTCAACAAATCAGATGAGACGGATTATTACTTATAAATACTTTTTTCGTTTGTAAACTGCATTCACATTTAAACCGTTCTATCCAGTATGTCAATCATGAGTTGCCTTCGGAAATTTTTTTATCGCTTGTTGCTCAGTAACTTCAAATGTCTGTTTATATATTTTTACCTACGCGAACAATCACACTACTCTACGCCGCTTCACTGAAGTTCTCATTTACAGTATCCATTTTGTTACTTTGCAGATACTCATCAAATATATGCAATTTGTATGGGCAAAGAAGATCGGTGAGCAACCTCCTCGTATGAACTACCAATGAAGTGCACGCAAGAAAGGCAATTTGCTGAATCGAACAACCGTGCGGTAACTCTATGATGACCAGCAATATTTGTGCATGCTTCTTCAATGTTTCAGTCTTTGTTGATATTCGTGTATTGGGGGGTCGTTTAGTGGACTGTGGAGCAATGTACAATGGGTAGAGCAAGACATAAGAACGAAGTGGATGAATACTGCATAGTTGTTAAAAGATGAGCAAAATCGGGTGCGTGGTTGAAGTTTCTCGCAAGAAAACGTTTTTGGAGCTAGCCCCCATTTTGCCCCCATGGGTCCTCCACGGGTTTTCATGTCATACCCCATCTTTATCCACCACCAGCTCCCAAAAGCCCCCCCCCGAAGTCCCCTAGGGGACCACATGGGGTGTGCTGCTTGGGTATATACTGATTTATCAGATTACTGCGCTCTCTAGTGTAAACAACAAGATATACAGGATTATAATATGCTCTGACAAACACGTCTGGTGAAATAAATTCAGATGAATAGATTCGCTGAAATAACACTCCATCGTTTGCATACGTTAGGCAGGTACCTGCCTAGTTCACGAACACACGTCTGTTCGTGGACTATTCTTGAATGGAGTGCATAAACAGCAAACAATACAACTTCACTCAAGCCGCTGAGTTGTGATATTTTATGCGTGAGTATCCTTTGTAGGAACACATCGTGTAAACGTCTTCTGGCAATTGACGGTCTTCGCGAATACCTCGGGTGGAACGGAGCGCAAAGTGAATTTAGAACTAATTCAGCTCAATGCAAATCTTTCGGGTACTTAATTTACACTCCCTTTAGTCTTGAATTAATGGCGGTGTTCAGTTTACAGTTTACACTCAGTTTACACTCGTTAACAGATCAATCAAATAGCAACGAATGCATTCTATATCAGTAAGATCTTACCGATGCAGTATAATTCAGCAACCAACACACTACATGAACACGGTGTTCTACTTACCACAGATCTGTACCGGTGATTCCAGTTCCAGCAAAACTGGCTGGCTAAGAAAGATTTCTCGTGATTTGTGACAAAGTATTCGAATTTCTTCTTCTTTCATGTTTACCAAGGTACCTGGTCTTGCGTGTCTCGCTACATCAGATATTTCACGTACTGTGGAGCAAAAACTTACAGTCCAACAATCTTTTAATAAATTCATCGATATTTAACGCAGCAGACATGCTTTGCACACTTCTTTGGGAAATGAAGGTGTTTTGTCTGAAGGAAGCAGTCGTTGAGCAGTGTTGATGGCGTGAATGAAGTTGAAAGCATAAAGGGTACAGTCAGATCAACTACGTACACCGGACCACAACGTTATTCTTACACCAGTTACTGCGCTTAAATTGGTACGTGACTGTATGGCCTTTCCAAGGTCGTAATTTGACACGAAAAGCAGGTTCGGATCAGGTCACACGACCTTCAGTTATTTTCTAGGATTAACCGGTTTTTTGCATTAGTGATCTCCATGGATCCCACCGTTCTGCAACAACCGACCACGACAGCGTTTCACTTCATATCAACAAGCAATTTACGCGGGTAAATCGAAATCTGGTTTAAATTTCCTCGCTACCATTGTTCATTTATATTTCTGCTAATTTTGGGGCCTAGTGCATCAAAAAATTATACACGATCAGTGCCATTCGTCGTCGAACAACAGCTCATCGCGTATTATATTATTCATGTTCTATAATATCCGCATTATTTTTTAGCCTCGTGTTACCTTTGCCTCAACAACTCTAATTTTTCCCACAGACCATAGTACGATGACACTCACAAGATCTAGCAGCATTAGTGGATCAGAAGTATCGAGTGCTTGTGGTCGTTCCGGCTGCCACGTGACTGTGCCAGACGTGTCTACATTGGTACCACTTAAAGTGTACTGGCCTCAGGAAAGACCTGTACGACTTGCTCACCTTTTAGAAAAGGTCAGTTATCCGTATGACCTGTCTGTTTTGAGAAAGCCGCACCCATTTCAAAGCCTTGCTGGATCATCTGCTCGCCACCTCGAGTGAGCAGAAGTCAGGTACTTGCAAGTGTGGTTGCATGGCGTCTAAGAATGTTAGCGCACACAAAGCCTCGGTAGAAAAAGCCCTGGGTGATACTCAGAGAGCATTATTTGACATGAAGTCAGAACTGAGCACGTTGAATTAGTACATTGCTCCTGCCCTTCCGGGCGCAACGGCTGCTTGCGAAGCATTGGCTTTGTCCACGAGCTTGAAGGATAGGGCACTCCAGTAGAATAGGCTTGTTTTGTGGGGACGATTTTCAGGCACAACTTCTTTCGGAGAACAAGCCAAAGCGGCGCTAAACACCTGTTTCCCCCACGGTATACAAAAATGTTTTCCGCTAGCAGACTTTGCTCCGAAGCTACCAAGAAGACGCTAGGACTTCTTGTGACGTTACCCGCAAACATTGGCACAGAGGAAGTGCTGGACGGAGCAGCTAGACTAAAGAAAAACTACGCTGATCCCAGGGAAGTCTCGCTAGATCACTCACTGTAGGAGCGGCAGAAGAGCTCTCAGATTGTAAGTAGAAGTTCATGCATCGAGGCTGACCCCAAACTCCGGGCTGGCATGAAAGTCCTTATCCCTGCTCTTCAAGAGGGGTCGAGTGTCTTCGGATTGACCACCCTAGCACCAACATCAGAGGCAACTGCCTCCATACCCTTGGAAGGTCAAGCGCCTGTTGAGGTGTGAGGGTCCGGAAGAGCAGACCCCAAATATTTTAAGGACCACCACTCTTTTCCTAGACCCCCAATCATCTCACCCCAGAAAACTTCTGTCAAGACTTATTTCACACCCAAGCTTTACAGCCCAATGATTCTGGTGGGGTCCCCCCTCCATCCAAAATGTCCCATACTTGTCTTATTCCGTCGGTTGTCTTCTCGGCTGGATCGGGATAATTCCGTCTTGTTATTTTTAAATTTACAACCTCATTTAAGTTTTCGAGCATGCAAAACTGCAAATCAGCCTCCAGAATCTCCGAAATTTGGAGCGGCTCGAAGGTCAACAGAAACGGATGAAGCGTCCTACAGGGCGCTCGCATATGCCCAGGCTGTGCTGAAACGGGCACAACCCCCCAAAAGGGCTCGCGAAACTATACCGGCAGTTACGCCCACACCCCGCTACTGAAGCTGCTTTTCAAGATCTCCCTCTCTCTATTTCGCACCCGGCCAAACGAGATAGTAGCCTAAAGTGCGTGTACACCAACTGTTTGCGCCTTCTGAACAAACTACCAGAAATGAGACAACTGGTCCATGACACTAGTCCTCACATACTTGCAATAACAGAGACCTGGCTTTCCGCAGATATTAGTGATAACGAACTACATGTCCCTGGTTGCCCTTTGTACCGAACGGACTCCTCCCGTGGACTCATGGGAGGCTGTGCCGTCTTCCTAAACCAGAAGCTCTCAGTGCCAGCTTTCGTAGGAGGATTCATCTTCGCAGAAAAATGCGACACGCTCTGGATCAAACTCCAACTTCGGAGACGTGACACGATTCTTGCCGGTGTTATGCACCGTTCGCCGTCATGGCACTGTTTAGTACAGAGCGAAAGGCTTCTGGATCGTCCGGTCTTACTAGCTGGCTTCTGCTCAGAGGATAGGGGAGAACATACGTTGAGATGACGACGTATGTTATGCGAAAGCGATGCATGAAAGCAGGACATCGATAGTTTTTGAGAAACAAACACCTCATCAGCTTTGTGAAGGGTAACTTTAAAAAAGGTGGTTTAAATTCATTGAGTCTGATGCTAGACTGAGGGTACTCGAGAAGGTCCTCAGCATGTTAGTCTGCTTTCTGGAAATTTTGGAATGTAATCTTCGTTGCAGCATTCCAAAGTCGGCAGTAAATAAAGTCAAAGGCTAGTAGCGTTTGGTCACTGTGCCCCGGCAGTGGCTTGATGACACCTGTATCTACCGGGTTAGCTTGACTCGTGACAACTTGACCATGTGAGGAGGGTGTTTGTCCTGGACAGTGCCTTGTAGGCAGTTCGACATGCTGTGTGCAGGCTTCCTCCTGGATCAACAGTGTTGAGGACTCCGAGAATCCGCGGTCATAATCTTCATAAGAAGCTGCTATAGTGCTGATTTTGAAATCACCAGCAATAGAAAAACAGGATAAACGCTCGATCAAAGTGAGGCAGTCTGGGGCGAAAAGCGCGACGCGCGGTCAGATATGTACTACGATGGTGAACGGTACATAATACCTACAAGGTGCTTGTGGCAAATACGAAGGCGAGGGTTAGTCCAGAGTGCGTCGTATTTCTCTGGAAAGGTAAATTTCCTTACGGTAGCTGTCATCAAGAACTCCGGTAAACAGTACTCAGGAACATGCAGTCCATTATAACATATCCACACAAGGCAGGGTCTCTGATAAAGCAAGAATGTGAAGGCTAGTCTCGTGGACCAACTGCCTGATTCCTGGTAGTTTGTTCAAAATACAGTTGGTGCAGGCGCACCTGAAGGCTACTTCATTGTTTGGCTGGGTGCAGAAAGAGACAGAAGGTCACGAAGGAGAGTTTGAAACCACTTTTCGTCTCGGCTAGTACGACTCCCGCTGGCAATTTTTCCCACTCCTCCACTACTCTACAGAAAACAAGACTCAGGACCGGATGTTCTTGTTAGCACCTGGTGTTAAAAGGTTATGGTCATTGTTTACAAGTGCCGGGTAGCCACAACATGCAAACAGCTGTTCGCCGGTATCAGTCAAGCTATCTGGTAATTTAATGGCTCCAGTCGAGTCTACACGTTTGAATCCTCTCCCCCATCGAGAAGTCCAAAATATACATGTCTTCTCTGATAATGCATGCGCCTATTCCCAGCAAGGAACTTTACAAATAGTCGCTGTGGTCTTTCTAGCGCTTTTGCATCTTCATTAACGTATGGGCACTGGGTGAGCACCCAGTATTCTAGGTACAGCCGCACCTGCGTTTTAACCAAAGACATAAGGTCATCTGTTTCCCAAGAAGCCACAGACAGCTAGGGCATGAAGAAAGCTGTGTTGGCCTTTAGGACCAAATTCGTGGTTTGAGTGGAAGGTTTGATATCCGTTCTCATGAGTATCCTTCACACAATCACATCCGATATTTGTTGGGCTACAACCGAGTCTCCTGGCTCTGTCGCGTTCACAGAAAGGGTCGTCAATTCCTTAACTAATAATTGTTCGCACTTTCTCAAGCTTAACTTTAGTTTTCATGTTGCTGACGACAGGCGGATTCTATCAAACGCCACCAACCGATTCAAATCTCTTTTTCAAACTCCTGAAAGCAGACCTTTGTCTTTTTCTCTTGTTCAATCCTTTAGCAGCTGGACTGAGAAACGATAGCAAATTTGTTAGTCGGAATCGTTCCTTGAGAGACTCATTCCCACGAAATTGTCTCAAAACATTCTTCCACTGTTTTCAGTGAGACAGGCGTGAGATTGGCAGGTCGGTAAGTGGTGGGCGTCTAACCGCCGCCTCATCTACATAACAAAGTGACTGCAGATATCTACCAACCCTGCGGTAACTCAGCTCTGTACAAACAAGCGGCAAGCAGACGCGCTGCTGGAAAACGGCTGCAACAACAACTAGCACACACCATCTGGCCCCGCCACCCTATGGAGTTCCAACTTCTCTCACTTCCCGCATAGCAGTAATTCAATCTACGATTGTAGGAAGGGCCGCACTAGCAGGTAACTGTGGAGCATGTGTATCATCAGGGCTGTGTACTTATCAAAGAAACGAATGATGGACTCCACTTACTCACTGTTCTCGGTCGAATTTACACCCCTCCACTGTACGTTCAGCTTATACCGGCTTAGCGAGCGGGGTAGCTAGTAATTTGACAGGTCCCGTTTTTAGATTTGTTGGTTAGAATCGTCTAAGGTGGTGAAGTAGGATAGTTAGTTGTCACTGCTTGCGCTCACCACAAGAGCAGGCTCAAGTTCTCTTGTTTTCTTCCACTTATGTTTCTGCCCTGTTTCTACCACGTTCAGCAACGATGGTATGAATCACGTGACGTAGTATTTTGATAGATCTTGTGCTGTCATTGTTTTACGTCTCCGTATTCCGTATTTCATCCTACTTGACAGTGAATCGCGTCGAATCAAGCAGCGACGAAAGTCAGCGGGTGCATAATATATTCGTGCCAAACAGCATGTGGTGCCATGAGTGCCTGAACTCGTATAAATAAATAATATTTCCCAACGCATATGTGAGAAGCACGCTTGGTTACGTG